>SWKW01000100.1:0-127243 GCA_011058865.1 Didymella keratinophila | reverse complement strand
CTCTGCCACCCCTCTCTCTCTGCCTCCTCTTTCTCCTTACTTCTTTATATAAGATAAATAGAATAGATAAATAGAATAATACAAGTCTTTAAGTAGTATAAAATACCTTTATTTTAGATAAGGTATACTTTTATATAGTGTAAAATAAACCCCTAACACAGTGTAAACAACAGACTTTCTTCTGTTATTTACACAATAAAAGTGCAGTGTTTTTTACCTGCTCTAGTACCCCAGTGTTTCATAATAGGCAGCGATATCCGGCGACGCAATTATGATACTCAGCAAGGCAGTTCTAAGGCACTTTGATCTAGCTATTATGAAGAGAGGCGTTAGAAAAATCTAACTATTGTTGCCTTTAGTAGAAGTATAGGAGGTATTTAAGAGCTTATTGTAGCTATCTCATAACATGATAGGTCTTCTGCTGGCTACAAGTAACCTAACCTCTGCTGTATAACACTGCATTGCTGAATATTATGATTGCCTCGTTGAATATCGCTGCCCTTTATGATCTCCGCGCTCTTGTAATAAAGACTCATCCAACACCAACTCTCGAGGTCGAGCGAAACCTCGGATCAAATATTGACACTAGAGACGACCTAGCTCTGACTTAAAAGGTCACCTCGTTACTCATACACTTCTGCCAGTCACGACAGCAATCGAAAAATGAACATTTTCAGCACGGTCACCGTATACATAACTTCCTCTTCGTTTCGAAAGTTGATCATGGGCAGGAACACGAGCACGAGCACGAGCACGAGCGCGAGAGCTTCATGTCCTACGCGTTCTCACTCCTCACCCAGGACACCGCCCTTACCCGGACCACGGTCCTTATCGATTCACGACCGCGGCTTAATGTTCATCATGAATCTGTGGCAACGCTCTCGAGCGCCTCGAAATGCTCGTATGAACCATCAGTCCTGCGTCATATATCGATTACCTGACGGGCTTCACCTGCACATCGCACGATACCTAGAAGGCGCAGACTTCCTCAGCTATGCGCGGTGTCGCCGCAGAGTGGCGTTCCTAAGACGAGAATTGAAGGCCCAGATGGAGCTACGCGCCAGACTCCTACTTCTCTTCCGACTGCAATGGGACCTGGCCGTACCCCTTGCGGTTTTCAAGGGGTAAGTACTTCACGCATGGTGCCGTCACCACTCAAGGCTTCACTCAAAGGACGTACCTGCGAGCGGACAACTACCCGGTAGGGTGTCCAGCGACGTGCGCAAGTGCATCGCAACGAATGGAAAATTCTGTGTTTGCGAGCACAGGAGTTACGCAGCCAGGGAGTTCATAGGTCTTGCCGGATGCAATACGAGCGGATCTGTTCTGACCATATTGATCAACTTGAGAAACTAAGCGGTCCACGTGCCTATTGGAAGACAATCAGAGGCAGCTATGTGGTGGTATTCGAAACCGAACGGGTCATCCGTCGCGGCCCTTTCTCAGATCGCATCTCCTACGATAGAATGGCAGCGGCAATGGCGAATGCGAGTGCCCATATATGCCCACACCTATCTATGGGTCCCACCACTGCAATCCGGGATCCACAGGAACAGAGGCGTAAGACACTAAATTCACGGCACGACAAAGGTTCCTTCGCATCTGAGGGGAATCTTTCTTCGTAAGAGCCAATTACGGCGTCTGCAATGTGAGGTATGTATTGCGTCGAGGTGGCAAACGCCAAACAGGGAGCTTGATATTGGAGGTGCAAAGGGTCATACGCGATATACGACAAAACAGCAAAGGCACATTGATGCAGCTTGAGGAGTGTGGTGACATACCGGCTGGATCCTGAGGAGTATCCAGCTGGTGGTCTCTTGGATCATGGTTTCGGGCAAAACGATTGTGATTGATCCTCATATTACCTACCAAGGTTCTTTTGCCAATTTTGGAGGTACTCAATACTTCTCTAACGATGCTTTATAACCTCTTAGGCTCTCTGTTGTCTACAGATATTTCACTTCAGCTCGTGAGCCCTCTACACTGATGCTGCAGAACACAAGCATGGCACGACCAGCGCTGATCCGTGGTCACTTCTCTTCTCGTTAAGGCTTCGAGATTTTGGTGAAGATTCGGCAGGTTCCTCCGCAGGTTCCTCCGCAGGTCCACGGATAGGAAAGAATGAACCAAACTACCACCATTTCAGAGTTCATTCTTCTAATCAAGGGAAATTCTTCCACACGATCTGTGCCGATCAACCGGCAACCATACATTTAAGACGACATCTCGAACTTAGCAATGCCATCCTATTCGAAAGCACTCTGCCATTCCACGGAGACCTTGCCGACTACTCCTAATTCCATGGCTCCCAGCTCCACCCCTTCTGATCAGGATTTATTATCCAGCATCTCGGAAGAAATGGCACCAGCATCCCAGCCCTCGATCCCAGAGCCCGTACGCGAAAAGGATGTTCTTTCCACGAGGAACATACTACCCGGCTGCCACAAGAGACGACTACGACCGTCAGCTCAAACAACTCCAAGAGGAGGCTATTAACAATACAGCGTGGCTGCCAGAAACTGCCAAAGGAAGGAGTGACTTCGAGAATGCCTCTGTCGGAGGTCGTCGCGATGCAGCAAGTACAGCAATGTTTGCGAGAACAGTACAAGAAAGAACAGAAGCATTCTTGCACGCACGCAACGCTCTGGTAGAGTGCTTTCGTATCGAAAGATGCCAATAGCAAGCGGCATCTCAAGAAGAAGGTGCAGCGATAGAAGCTTGAGGCTGTCAGGGAAGGGAGGGGTGTGAAATGTCCTTCATTCTCGTTTGTATTTGTGAATACCTCCAGGGGTATGGTCATTTGTCTCAAATCACCACCAAACCCTGCTTACTCTTTCTTGGTCTGCTCAGATTTTCAGCTGTGCATGCAGCACATCTGGGAGATTCGATGTTTCTTTTCCACAGACGCGGACAAAGTGAGGCGTTACGCAGGAGGTCTGTTCCTGCAACAAGGTTTGGGCTCTCAAGTGGCGGAAGTCTGGGCTCTACTGAACACTGGCTCAGAGATTTTCCGCCGAAGATTCCCGAGCGTAGATGAAAAGGAGACCAGCATGGTCTGATGATGCTTTCGGATGGATGAGAGCAGGTGTACGAGCAGTGCAGAAATAGACACATGGTCTCTGACCCGTGCCGAATGATGGATCAATGGATGTTGCGTCGAGAAGAAAATGGAGAGACGTGTTTCTGATGTGCACCCTTTATCGATGCCTTACCACTTCTATTTATTCATCCTGAGTGTAAGGCTCGAGATTGCAATCGATAGTCTACTAGAAGCTTCGGCCGTACCTGACCATGCCATGTACGCGTGTGCTACACACGTCGAGAAAAGACTGGCTGATGGACCAGACCATGCACGGG
The DNA here is from genome assembly GCA_011058865.1 of Didymella keratinophila. Taxonomy (NCBI): domain Eukaryota; kingdom Fungi; phylum Ascomycota; class Dothideomycetes; order Pleosporales; family Didymellaceae; genus Didymella; species Didymella keratinophila. The sequence continues at coordinate 123,886 of SWKW01000100.1, read as the reverse complement.
GAAACGGCTCAGCTGCCGTGTATGGCAAACAGGATGGAGCCAACCAACACCTCGTATTTGAGCGTCAGGCACGCCGTTTGCACGTCGACGGATACGTTCTGGGCTTGACTGGCAGTCACTGACGTCGAGAGTGAACGAATGCATTCATGCGGGCAATAGGTTTGCACGATGAGAGAGCTCGATCATGCGCGATCTCAGCTCATTTATTCCGGACAGATCAGAATAGCTTAGGCCAGCCAATGATAGCAATATCAAAAAGACGGAGAGCAACATGATGTATCATATTGAATTTGACTGTAGCATATATCAATATCTGCGACTCACGCGGGATGAGTACGGTCGAGACGGAATGTGATAATGTTCGTGCTCGAAAGGACCAGCCCAGGGGTGGCCGACCGATGACCTTCGAGGGCGCCCTGAAGTGAACAAAGGACCGGTCGTGAAAGGTGGAGGAGGCGATGGAGGAAAGTACCAGGTTGATGGACACTCATCGTCTGAATCGTAGTCATCGGTATAGAGCGGCAGAGGAACTCCTTTGTTATACGGTCCTGGGAATCCCGGATATTCATAATGTCCACCGTATAGGCTGAAAAGTGGTCCAGGAACATAGAGGCCATAGCCTAAGCCATGCGGGTAATTTGGCATGCACATGTGCCTGCCGTAGGGTGACCCGTATCCTCTTTTGATGGCATGTCTGATACTGTCGTGTAACGCAACATCTCTGTGGAGGCGATCGCGGTTCTCGCGACGATTCTCAGCCCCACTCGCGTAGGGGTCCTCCTCCAGGTTGTGGCGGCAGCGGTGCATGTTGGCGACGCTTCGACGGCTTATCTGGTATTGACGAAGGTTTTGTTCAACTTTGACAATGGTGTGTAGCCGTTAAATATCTCATAGACTTGCAGTGCTGAGCGATTGACGACAAGCTAGTGTGAAGGCTCTCGATGCAAACGGGATGGAGGAGATCCAAGACTGCGCGTTCTTCTTGCTGTTTCGTAGAAGATAGGCGGTGAGCTCGCAGCATATGCGAGCACCGCAGATATAGCCCCAGGACGGGGCATCTCGCAGGTGAATCTGGTTGGGTCGCGGTCTCTCGGCAGTGTTACTTGCTTTGACGAGAGCAGAGTGGATGACTGGGATCTCGATAAGTTCTTACGCCTGACTGCTGGTACAGGACGAATGATTGGCTCCCTACATGGCGTACAGGCACGTAGCCTCCTTCATAGCAAACAATCCCGCAGATGTCAGCGCGAGAGCAAACAAACCTCTGCTAATGTTGCATGTTCAGAAGCTCAACAGAAAACCGTGTCTTCCAGATGACCAGGCTCAATTTGATGCAGTCGACGGACAATTTGACAAGTAGAACAGAAGGCGCTTCTCCGAACGTGAACGGTGTTGTGTTTTGGTGTCCCTATATCACGTGGTGACATCACATTTTGGTAGCTACACGCCACAAGCGGTGCCGTCCCGCTGCTGTTCCGTGGTAGCGACGACCATTCTGTTGGAAAACTGAGCATATTACAGCGATACTTTGGTTGCTCGTAATGAGGATAGATCGTTGCGCATCAGGCAAGACGCGTCGAAGGGCGACGCAAGGTCCTGCAAAGCATCATCATTGGATGCATTCTATTGAGAGCTGCGGGCGTCCGAATAGCGTTCCCTGGGTCGTCGAGAGCAAGCGAGCGGTCAGGGGTGCAGCCACACGCACAAGAGATTATGCCAGGAGCAGTGCAAGTGAAAAGCGTATTGCGAAGAGAAAAGGTGGCGTTTCACTCTTAAAGTTTTCGACCACTCGGCGTCGCGTAAGACGCGTCGTTTGGCGTTGCGGAGGCTGGTCGTCATTGCTCAAAATTTAGTGTGGCAGTCACGTGTCTTTTCGGTCATTTCGCTGCAGGCAAAGGTATCCTCTCGTCTGTCGCCATCCCACGACTATCGCGCCCATTCGCATGTACCACTACCCTCGAGTGCCACTCTCCTCCGCCCTTTAAACCTAAAACAGCTTCCAGCTTGACATCACCCTCGAACATTCGCAACTGCACCAATCAGTTTGCCGTTCTCCACCACCACAAAACGAAAGGCCTCGACACACGACCGTATCTTCCGCAACCCTCCACTACAACAATGGCACCTGCTTCTTTCGCTTCAGCAGCTGCAGGCAGTAACGCACGAACAGACTCGAGCGGCGAATGGTAAGTGCACCTTCCGCTTTGTAGTCGCCAGGGCTATCATCCAGTTGCAAGAGCCTTGCATAGTGTCTTTTTCCACACAGCATACCCTAGCTATACCGCTCTACGACATTGTCTTAGTTCGCTACAAATATTCCGTTACCTCTCACTGTCGCCGCCCGCTACACTCGCTTGCCATGGGCGACTTCCCACGCGACGACCTCCAGGCTAATGCAGACAGGGCTCGACGCACCAATGGTGCTACGCAAACATTCCGCCGGCCTTCACACGCGACCACGCCCTCTGGCTCTGCACCCGCCCCCGCCCCTGCGCCCGCGACAAATTCTGGAGTCTACGTACCGCCACACGCGCAACCAGGTCGTAGTGGTGGTTCTGGCGAGGGCCGCTATTCGCGAGAACAGTTGATGCAGCTCTTCCAGTCTCAGCGCGAATCCAACGAATTCAAAGACGGCCTCTCACACCTGTACATGGGCTCTTGGGAACCTCACGCCACAAACGGTGCCTCAGGCGCGTCTTGGGGGCGCAAGGACGACCACGGAAGGGAGGCTCAGAGCGGGGTTGATCAATGTTGGGACAAGGACGGCAGCATACAGCCCCTGCACCTGACCGATTTCACAGAAGAGGAGAGAGAGGTAAAATGCTCCCCTCTTGCGTATTGCGACGCTCATGCTTACACTTCAGCTAGGTCTTCTCGTCATCTGTCAATTCGCCGCTCAAACCACCGACGCAGAACACCAACAAGGATGGTAGCTCCAAGGAGCCTTCTTCCTTGCGCAAGAGTTCAATTTCGCAGACGCCCGGCACACCGTATGGGCTGTCATCGCCCACTACCACGCGACCTGGCAACCGCCGCCGGGACACTGGCGATGCGTATCCCTTCCCTTCCTCACCTGCAACGTCGCGTTTTGCTCGTGAGGAGTCGAACACGGTCACCCCACCGGCGTCCCTAATCCGTCGCCGAACCGGCATAGAGCCCGCTATTGGCGAGGAGACTGAGAAGGAGAAGGGTGCTGGCGAGACCACTGGTCCGTTCAGCAATCTGAAGCGCACGACAACTGCACCATTCAGTCCGGGTGGTACGTCTCCATGGGCTGCTTCTCAAGGAGGCGGATTCTCGGGTCCTATGGGAGCGTTCGGTAGCTTTGGTGTTCCGCAACCTGAAAAGAAGTCTGGATTGGGCAGCGTTCGCGGCGAAAGCAGATTCAAAGGATTGATGGCCAAAGCGAGCACTGAGGACTTCGACAAGGCTCCGAAAGAGAAGGCATCCCTTAGCAACCTGGGTAATCTTGGCGAGAGCGAATCTGCGAAGCCGTCTTGGATGGAGGCGCGCTCGAACAGGCCTATGAGCAGCGACACTGACCCGTATCTCGATGACGATCATGCCACAGGCTCAGCTGCACTCCGAGGTGAAGATGTCAGCCCTCCGAGGCATGGACTTGGTGGTTTTGGCACGCCCCACCGACCTGATGGAAGGGACGACGGCGGCCTAGCTTCCTTTGGCATGACCACCGACAACACTGGCTTCCGTGATATGTTTGGCAACTTCAGTCAGCAGACACCGCACCGTGGAGGAGAAAGAGGCAATGACCCAATGAGCCCAACGGACACAAACCCGTACAGGAGCCCCGACCAATCTCGAGAGCAGCAAGAGGAGGATTCGGACGGGTCAGACGTTCCAAACACGCACTACCCAGGCATGGGTAGCTTCCAGGTTGATTCGACTCTTCCGGGATTGCACAACGCTTTTGGTGGTCTTGGTGGGCTCGGAAGAGGGCCCGGAGCGTTTGAGGCTGCTGCTGGAGATCGTAGCCAGACATCCAGTGTTGGACCCGGACGTGCGTTCCCTACCTTGCCTGGGCTCGGGGGTCTGCCAGGACTTGGAGGTTCCTCAGCTTGGTCTGCTGGTCCGCAAGCGTTGGGTACACCCTCTCGAGAGCGACCTTTCGGTTTCGACAGTGCTTTCGGCAATGTTGGCGAAGTGCAATCGCCATCTCTTGCTGGACTCGGAAACAGCTCTTTGTTTGGAGGAGGCTCTGGGCTTGGTCATGGGTCGATTGGTCGGGCTAGCAAGTTGGGATCGCTCTTCCCAGCGTCGATGCAGGAGCAAATGCGGTCAAACGAGCAGCACGGTGAAGAAGGCTCCGCCCACGGTGACCGCAATCAGAGCATGACCGGAGCTTTTGGCAGATTTGGTGCTCAGGCTCCCGGCAGCGGCATCCCCAACCGTGACACCGACAGTCCTTTCCGCGCGAACCGCAATCTCTTCGATGACTTTTCTGGAGCCAGTGGTGACGACCACGGAGCTTTTGGTCAGGCCTCTGGTGCTCAGTCCAACCTGGCAACTACGTCCTTGTCTATGGCTGCACTCAACCAGACCAGGACTGCACAACCATCTACCCCGGGCCTCGGATCTCCAGCTTCGAGCCAGCCGCCTCAGCCGCAGCAGCGTACCATGGTCATGCCTGATCGCATGAGGTGGATCTACCGCGACCCATCTGGTAATACTCAGGGTCCGTTCTCTGGACTTGAGATGCATGACTGGTACAAGGCCGGCTTCTTCTCCCCCGAGCTCCTGGTCAAGAAACAAGAAGAGCCCGACTACGAACCACTCGCACAGCTCATTCGCCGCATTGGCAATTCTCGCGAGCCCTTCCTTGTTCCTCAGATTGGCATACCCCATGGTCCGGCTACTGCTCAGCCTGGCAACAGCTGGGCTGGTGGTGCAGGTGCTACCCCCGGCGCTCAGCCACCATTCGCGAACAGCTTCCCCAGCTTCGGTACTACCTTGACTGCGGAACAGCAGAATGCTCTTGAGCGTAGGAAACAAGAAGAGCAGTACCTCATGGCCAGGCAGAAAGAGCACTTGGCAGCACAGCAGTCTGTGAACCTCAGGTCAGCTCAGCTGGGCGGTATCATGCCAAATCAGCTCCAGCACCACTCCAGTGCTCATAGCTTACACAGCCAGCCGAGCTTTGGCAGCATCACTTCGCCTGGTGGCTACCAACCTTCCCCTACGCAGGGACCAGGTGCCGGTGCACCCTCGTCCGGTCTCATGGAGAATGCCTTCAGACCCGGTATGGTACCTGGTCTGGGTCCTATTGGCCCTGGTATGGAAATGATGGGCAACATGCGCGATGATGAAGTGTCTGGACTCATGGATCGCCTCAACCTTGGCCGTGGCGGACAGCCTGCTTTTGGCACTGCACCTGGATCATTCGCACCACAGCACTCCGAGGGTGCGTCACACGCACAGAACGTCGTAGCTATGCTGAACGACCGTGCACGTTTGCAGCGTGAGCAGGCTGAGCATGATGCCATGCATAGACTCGGTCTGAACGATCAGCAGGCTGCCCAAGCTTCCGCGGATCGTCTGCAGCAGTTCAACGACTTGCGTGTGCAGACAGACCTTGATCAGTCGCGTCAAGCTCCTCCTCCAGAGGGCGTAATTGGAAAGCCTGCAGCCCAAACTGCGCAGGCACAGGAGCAGGAGGCTGACCCTCAGTCCCCCAGCCACGAGGACATCGAAGAGCAAGCACTTGAGGCAAACACCGAGGCACCTACTGCTACACAGGAGCCGCTTTCTTTGACAGAGCAGGTTCAAAAAGCCCAGTCTGCTAAGCAATCTCCTCAGCCCCAGTCAGCTTGGAAGCCTGTTGAGCCCGCCCTATACCCATTTCCGCCCCCACCTTCGCAGTCCCCTCTGCCAGCTCCCGCTGCCCAGAGGAAGGCTATCGTTCCCGGAGACCTGCACGCCGACTCCCGTGCTGCCACCCCTGCGGCTGACACGCCCAGCGCGTCAATCGCACCATGGGCGAAGGAGCCTGCCGAAGCCTCAAGGGGTCCATCTCTGAGGGAGATTCAAGAAGCGGAGGCCAAGAAGGCTGCTGAACGCGAGGCTCTCGCTGCTGCTGCACGCCGTGAGGCTTTCGAGAAGGAGCTCTTAGCTCAGGCTTCATCGCCTGTCATTCAGCCTGGCCTTCCATCTAGCTCTACCTGGGCAAGCGGCGCTGGTGGTTCTCCGGCCACTCCGGCTCCAGCTGGTGGTGCCTCCGTGTGGGCCAAGCCTGCTGCCAGCAAGGCACCCGCACAGCCAACCCCTGCCTCTAAGAAGACTCTCGCGCAGATCCAGAAGGAGGAAGAACAGCGCAAAAACCGTGCTGCAGCCCAGGCTGCCGTGGCTGCTACTGCTGCCGGTGTTGTTCCAGTAGCCGTTGCGGGTGGAAAGCGTTACGCCGATCTGGCCAGCAAACAGACTCCAGTCCTGCCCGTCGCTGCTCTCGCTGCCGGTGCTAGCCCTTGGACCACTGTAGGCGCGAGTGGCAAGGTTAAGACTCCTGGTGGTCCCGCCAGTCCTGCGCCCGCTGCTGTCCGCTCGACTAGCTCGACTGTCATTCCCTCTATCCTTAAGAAGCCGACTGTTGCACGTACCACCACCCTTGGAGGCGCTTCGGGCAAGGCCAATGCTGAAGAAGAGTTCCGCAAATGGGCTGTGAACGAGCTTCGCTCTGATCTCAACAAGGGCATCAATGGTGAGACTCCCTTTCTAGACAGCAATTGATCTTGCGCTAACAATCTTCCAGCTGAGGACTTCGTCTCCTCCCTTTTGAGTTTCCCTGCTGACGCCGAGCTCATCACCGAGTCCGTTCACTCTGCCAGCAACACGCTCGACTCCCGTCACTTCGCTGAGGAATTCCTTCGCCGCCGCAAGCTCGCCGACAAGGGCATCATCGACGACCGCAACACTTCGAGCCCTGCTGACAACAAGTCCGCAAGCAGTGGCTGGTCTGAGGTTGCCAAGAAGGGCGGCGCCAGCACTCAGCAACAGCAACAGCAGCCTGCCCTCGACTCTGGCGCATTCAAGGTTGTCCCCAGCAAAAAGAAGGGTAAGAGGTAGAGCAAGTTGTCCCAAGAGATTCTTCCAGAGGACATGGAGGAATAAGACATTTCCAAGGATGCTGGGAGATACGGCTACTACATGGTTCACAGTTTAGCGCTGGTTCACCTGCTATGACAGTATACGACAATCATGCAGCACTGAAAGATCGTCGTCAATGATAATTGAGGCAGATCAAGGCCTATGTAGTCAATGGAAAGTGGCACGTTGTTGTCAAATAGTGTCATCGGAATCATCCTCCAGCCATTCTGAACGCCGCTAAACAAAAGGTATCTCAAACAAATGCAACATTCCTCCAGCGCGATCGGCTCTACATGGTCCTCCAGAAGTAGTTCGTGTAGAAGTGCCGCGAGAACTTAGGGTCGATGTTGACAACATGCACATCACCCTTTGCGGCGTTCCGGATGACGGCTTTGTTGTACTGGCCAGTTGTTGGGTCGGCTTCGACATCGATGCCGAGTGTGCGGTAGAGCTTCAGCTTCAGTCTAGTGAATGTTAGTTCATGTTCTTCGCCATTTTCTGCCAGTCTCTGCGCATCGGGGAAACTTGCATTGTAGCATCCTCGCTTTCTGCCTTCTCCCTCTCTCCACCCTCAACACCTTCAGCTTCAAGGTCTTGCGCGACTCCACTCAGCCTCTCGCGCTCCTGCTGCAGTCTCTCCCCCTCGATCTCCAGATCACTCGCCTGCTTCGCAATCTTGAACTTCTCCGTATCCAGTCTCAAGATCTCGGCTGCGTGGTTTGTCGGGTTGTACTGCGAGAGCGTGTGACTGTGGTTTGCGGACAGGGTCTGGTGTGTGCGCAAGAGCTGGGATATTGAGGACTGCAGCGATTGCAGGTGTTGTGTGCGGAACTGTGAGAGTGTGGAGAGCGAGTCGCTGATTCGGAGGAGCGAGGCGGTGTCGTTGGCGATTTTGAAGTGCGATGTGCATTGTGAGATCAGCTGGGCTTGTTAGTGTTTTGTGCAGGTCGGATTTAGGGAGGAAGGCGTACGGCGGCGGGGTCTTCATCGAGAAGCATTCTGACGGTATTGAATTGAGTCGCGTAGATGTTCGGTATCGGTGCGTGAGTTTGAATGTACTTTGTTGCGATCTTTTACGATTTGAGTGTTCTGATGCGTCGCGGTGCAGTGATGGTGCCGGGCGCGGTTTGTTGTTGTGCCGGCCGTGCGCCCCTAGCAACGGCTCGACCGCGGCTGCAGCTGCCGCCACACCTCAGCAGAGCCACGAGGCGACGTCACTGAACGTTTGCACGAGACATTCTAGGTTGTGCGCCTGCGCTGCTGATAATCTTCACACCCATCGCAAAGCGCTCTTCAACATCAGACACACACTACACGATGTCGCCGTCGCTACCCTGTAAGTCGTGCCCACGTTGCCACAGCCTTCAACACCAGCTAACAGGCGCCAGACGCCGCCGACGTCGAGTCGCCCCTAAAGCCCGACGAGCTACAAGTCCTGCGCGCACAGTACGAGAAGGAAGGCGAATATGTCGGTCTGCAGACGAAGTTCAACTACGCCTGGGTACATACACCATCTCAGCACTCATCCACTCAGCTAACAAACCCAGGGTCTGATCAAATCGAACGACCGCCCCGACCAGCAAGAAGGCGTGCGCCTGCTGTCCGAGATCTTCCGCGGAAGCCGTGAACGCCGTCGCGAATGCCTCTACTACCTTGCCCTCGGAAACTACAAATTAGGCAACTATGCGGAGGCGAGGCGGTATAATGAGCTGCTGCTTGAGCTTGAGCCAGCGAACTTGCAGGCGGGAAGTCTGAAAGGGCTTATTGATGAGAAGGTTGCGAAGGAGGGGCTTGTTGGTGCGGCAATTGTTGGTGGTATTGCGGTCGCGGCAGGGTTGGTGGGCACATTCTTGTTGAAGAGTGGAAGGAGGAGGTGAGCGACTTCAAGAGGAGGATTGTGAGACGTTGGCCCATTGCAATCCTTAAAGCTTGGGTCGTGGGACACTTTGATGATATACACAAGTGGTACTCTATGTTGCACAGGCGTTGGTGGTCTTATATATCACGGAGCCTGAGATTGTATACTTTGGTCGAGATTGACTAATATTCATGAACTCGGAAGCGTTCTTTGCGCGCGCTTCATGCTTTAGACTTACAACAACCCTTGCCTTTCCTTTTCCCACAGCTAGCTTGCTCACGTTGACATCGTCCAGCGTTGTGGTTTGATCGAAGCACATAGAACAGAACAGAAACGTCGAACAAGTGGTTGAGCAAACGTGGAGTCAGAATCTGGCAATCAGAGTCATTAGCCAACTCTAAAAAGCGACTACAAGATAATTCTCCCATTTGACAACCCCACACTTTTCGCACTCTTAGCTCCCATTTTGAAGTTGCCCGTCAGCTTGTACTGATTCGCCGGACCCTGCGCCAAACGATCTCCAGACGGCAGCGACCGACGTCACCGGATCTTGAACCAGGAATTCGATCTTGCCGCAGCAGCGCAACAATTCCCTTTTCGCACACCCTACAACCTAGATCCTCTCAAAGTACCGGCGTAACAAGTACGAAAGACTGTCCGCATTCGATTACTTCTGTGCTCGGCCATAGCAAGCCAGCCGATCTCTTCAGTGCGGACTACCGAGCTATCGCCCGCGCATAGCTCGCGTCCTCCTGACGTTTTCTCGTGAGTCTGTATGTCTCCGAACCTGAGCTTGTCATACTGATACGGGTCCTGGCTTTTCGACATCTCAGTCGCAGCCGAAGCCCAACTCCGGCAACATGTCGTCAAACCAGAATGCGCCCGCACCGGCGGGGAGCCAGAGGCCCGGACACCGCGATATGATGTTTTGCCACGAGTGCGCCGACGAATGGTATCGAGACGAGCGCGGCCTCACATGTCCGGAGTGCGGTTCAGACTTCACAGAGATCGTGAGTTGACCGCAAGGCTTTACCTACAGCTTTACGATGTGAGGCTGAATCGACGGACACGCGCTTACACCCTCCAGATTGAAGACGACAATGACCCCCGGGACAGCAACATGTTTGGTCACAACGGCGATCAAGTTGACGAGGATATGCCTGATCTCGAAGATGTCCCGCCACTACGTCTGAACCCCCACCAGAACCCGTTCGCGAACGACGACCCGGAGGAGGCGGACATTAGCAACTTCAACTTCGTACGCGTTGGACCTGGTAGATTCAATGTCCAGGCCACCATAACACGGTCGGTCTCTCCGCAAGGCCTGGCTGCTGCCAATGCGCCTGGCTCAATCGGTGGCTTCATGTCAATGCTTAATGGCTTGACACGAGCTGCGGTTCAAGGACAGGCACCAGGTCAGGCCCAGCCGCGAGGGCAGGGCGAAGGACTCTTCTCAGGAGCCGATCAGTCTGCATACCAAGAGGCGCAAGAGCAAGGCCAGCCAGGCGTACATTCGGGTCGGTTTACATACCATGGCGGAGCGCGACTGGCACCTCGTGGTGACGGGCCGGGCATGCGAGTCGAACCTGTCGATGATATTTCGAAGTGAGTGGCACCTGCTGGGACATGTACAGTGTTTGTTAACAATCAACAGCGTCATGACTGGTCTGATGGCGGCGCTTGGAGCCAACAACATGCCACAGGGCGGGGATGGCAGCAGTCGTGGTGGGCCAGGTGGGGAGAACGTCCCTACACCCTTCTTGAACCTCTTCCAATCGCTTGGCCTTATTCCTGGCGGCGGCCAGATGGGCGATTTCGTCTACTCGCAAGAGGGGCTCGACCGTATCGTTTCTCAGCTTATGGAGCAAACAGCCACAAGCAATGCTCCTCCGCCCGCTACACAAGCCGACATCGATGCACTACCCCGAAAGAAGGTGGATGAAAGCATGCTCGGTCCTGAGCACACCGCCGAGTGCAGTATTTGCATGGACGAAGTGAACATCGGCGAAGAGGTCACTGAGCTGCCCTGCAAGCACTGGTTCCACCACACATGCGTTTCTGCATGGCTGCTCGAGCACGATACATGCCCTCACTGCCGAAAGGGCATCACCAAGGCGCCAGAAGGTGGAGCGAACGCTCAAGCCACTGCATCCGGCGCGCAAGCCACCGCCGGCACTCAGCCTTCAGGGTCGCGATCAATGCCTGGCGCTTTTGACGACGTGTCTGGCACCGGCACATCATCAGATCCATATGTCGTCCCCGCAGATACCGGATCTGCCGATGACCAGGCCACCGGGGCTTCCACCGCTACGGATGCGGCTTCAGGTGGAGTCGGTGACCGGATACGCAGGGGTTGGTTCTCTGGCTCTCAATCCTGAGGTCTATATCGCCCTTGGTATCTGAGCTGACTCTGCAATCACACCCAGGCCGGCAGCGATTGCGTGAACGACACGAGCAACGACGCGAAAGACATTGTCAACGTCGCGCCGCACGACATCAACTTCTGCTTGACAGAGTTGCTGCTTCTTATCCCGCATCTTCCCCAGAGATCTTCGTCCTGAGCCCACGGTCAAGCACCTTGCTTCGAAGCATGATGCGGTCAACTGACAGCAGCGACTGGCGGAGTTCCGCATCCTAATACTCCACTTCTGCATCTGGCGTACTTCTTGCCTTTGGCGTTCGACTCCCCTTCTTTGCTGTGTAAATACACCCTTCCTTTCCCTCAGAACACTGGATACAGCATGACAAGGGCGTTACATTATTTAGATTTGGGCATTCATTGGGCGGTTGTCTGTAGAACCACGAATCAATTGAAATGAGCTTCCACATCTCATCATCATCACTCCAGGGTTCATGCTCGTCGAACATCTTACAGTCGTGAAATCTTCTGGGACGTGACATCGTGTGGAGTTGCGGCGGCCTTCACCGCTGTCAGACACGCCAATCTCTCGGTTGCCAATTCGCCGACAAATTCTGTGCCTTCACATGTCAGGAGGGGTCACCGGGTCAACGAAAGTATTTGTTGTCAACGAGAGGGCACAGACGCGATCGCCTAAGACGCGGTGTGCGCTGCGTGGATGCTGCGTGAAGTTGAGCTACCGGCTAGCGCCCGAGCGAGCCCTGAAGCTCTCCAGGGCTGGCTCGGGATGTGACTGACAGCGCATCAACCAAATGCCGCGAGCCCTGTGTCCGGCACCCGAGCTCTGATTCATGCGCCTCGTCCAGCGATCTTGGGCGGAGAGTGAATTTGCGATACAACCCTGGAGGTTGTTGTTTCGGGTTGCTCAAGGCAACCTCTCACGAAAGGCGTTGAGTCGAGGAGCCCCAGTCTCAAGACGGTTGTTCCTGCAGCGTGTTGGGCGACTTGCAGGTGTTGCAGGACGAGACTCTGTATGGCGCCACAGCAATGGCGCGTACTTGTTACGCGGTATCCGTGCTCAAGCCTGAGCTCCAACAGCTGTCGATGTCGTGTCAACACGCTGGCAAGTCGACACGCAATGATGTGACTCTCGAGGAATGGCAGATAGTCAGACAGCATTGAATTGAAGCCGATTGACTATGATATAGAGACCTGTCCGCCTTGTGGACACAATGATTCTCGTTCTACTTTCCTCGGTGATGGTCCTTTTTCTCACGCGACATCGACGTGGTAGCACTACGTGCGCCGCTGTGATTGGACACGGGACTCGACGTCCTCTGGCAGGGTTCTTGCTTCGAGTTGTAATGATCAAGATGGGGAGATGTCAACCACATCCCAACGAAGAAGCACTGACCGCGGGCAGCGAGCTCAACACCACGATTGTCCATCGTCGACGAGGATGCATGGTCATCCAGCGCCATCAGGCGTCGACGCTGCTGCTGCGGTGGTCGTCGGGACCCTTGCAAGGCGGTAAGAATGAAGTGGGGCCGCGCCTCGAGCACGACCCATCTTTCGCCTCGGACAGCCCTCACAACGGGATCTTGTGTGTTGTGCTTGCATTAATGGGCGTGTTGTATGCAGCCCGCAGCACCAAGGATAGCTCCTGCCCAGTCAGGATGCGCTGAACATACGCTCTGCAGGTAGCACACCTCACATGGGGCAAGGACGCTAACATGCACGCGTTGACCGTACATAAAGCTCCTGCTGGAGGCCCTCAAGCCCCCGTCCGCTTGACAGAACCGGTAAAAATCTTTTCATAGGAGGGACAGGCTAGCAGGCTACTGGAGCCCGTGACATTGATAGCAGATCTGAATCATGCCTAGCTGGCGCTCGAGGGAAAGCTATGAGTGAGTGACCTTCCGTCATCCCGACTTTTTTTTCGTCTTCACCGCACCTTTGCATCTCACGCTTCACGCCCTCACGCTTCGCTCTGGTAAGAGATTGCTCCCTGTCTGGCATCCACTGTCGACGCCAGAGTTTCACACATACCATTCTTTCCAACAATCCTGTTGTTTGGACGTTCCTGCCCCTCGCTCCACACCGCCATTGTTTACGGTGACATAACAGTGTGCTGACGTCCACTTCAGTGCATCGACCAAAGAGCAGAAGCAGATCCTCGCCGACATAGAATCAGGATCGTCCAAGTTCGGTCGAAAGCTTCATTCAGCTCGACCGCCCCAGGCACACAGGAACCAAAGTGGTTTCAGCCAGAAGAGCTCTCAAGATACTGTAGCTGCTGCCACTGAGACAGCAGTAGAGTCACAGGACTCAGGATCAAGAGGACGGAAATCGACGACTACAGCTCGTCCCGGACTACCCAAGCGCACTAGCAGTATGCGCAGGGCCTACAACTACTTTTTTGGCAGTGCCGGCGCGCCACCGACTTCACCTACCACAGCGGTCACCACAACGGAAGCACACGCACCGGCACCCAGCAAGTCCAGGCCTACAACCGGTGACAATGGCATCGACACACCGCCCGAGACGCCGAGAGACGCCCTCTCTGGCGCAGACGCAGGTAAGCAATCTCTCTTTCACCTCGCCCCGCCTGCCCAATAACCTATTGTGCCAGGCTCGGGTCCGTTCTACCCGTTTTCTCTTCACGCTGCGCCGCTACATGTCCCGGCCTCCTCGCTAATCCGCCGCGTCAACACAGGTGCCCAGCCTCCTTCGCCCAACCCGAACGACTCGTACGAGGTCCAGCTTGAAGCCCTGAAGAAGCAGCTCGCCCACGCCGAAGCCCAGCTCGACGAAGCACGCATTGTTGCCAACAAGCAGGACGAGCACGTCAAGACACTCGAGGACGACCACAAGGAGCGCGAAAGGGGCTTCGAAGAGCGCGAGACCACTCTCTTGCAGGACAAGAAGGATCTCGAGGAGCACATGGTCAGTGTCGTCGTGCAGCAGGTGCGCGAGGCTAAGACTAAGGAGCGCAACTCTGTTCGTGAGGAGTGCGAGACCGAGTTCAACAGCAAGATGGCCTCTGCCACTGCTGAGCATGAGGCTCGCGTCACCGAGCTCCAGAACGAGATCGACAGCCTGAAGAGCGAGATCGAGAAGCTCAAGAGCAACATCGAAGACCTCCAGGGTAAAACCACCGAGTCAGCGCCCAAGGCCGAGCTCGAGGCGAAGGACAAGGAGATCCAGAGTCTGTCGGAGGACAAGAGCACTGCTGAGCAGTCCCTTGCTAAGGCAACCGCGGAGCTTGAGCAGCTCACCGCCGACAAGAAGAGCGCCGATGAGGCTATCGCAAAGGTCAACGCTGAGCTCGAGCAGCTCCGTGCTGACCAAGCCACTCTCATTCCCAGGACTGACCTCGATGCCAAGGACGAGATCATCGCCGCTCTCACCGCCGAGAAGGAGGCCAGCGTCAAGAACGTCGAGCAGCTTCAGAGTGAAGTCGATTCACTGAAGAAGCAGATCGAGGACGTTCAGACCAAGCACACCGAGGCCACCGAGGCCCACAACAAGCTTTCTCAGGAGCATGAGGCACGCGGCTTGAAGCTCTCTGAGCTCAAGTCGTCCAACGCCGCCGCATCTGAGGAGCACAGCGCCAAGGTCGCCGACCTGGAGAAGGCCCTTGCCGATGCGAAGGAGGAGCTGTCCAGCCGTAGCTCTGACCTTGAGGCTGCCAAGGAGGAGCTTGCCAGCAAGTCCGAGGCCGCCGACAAGGCCAGCAAGGACGCCGCTGCTATCACAGACTCTAGCAAGGGCGAGATTGAGGCCTTGAAGAAGCAAATTGCTGAGCTCGAAGAGAAGCTTGCCGCTGCCGATGCCTCTAAGGGTGACGCTGACGAGCTTTCTGCCAAGATCTCGAAGTTGGAGGGTGACCTGAAGGAGGCGCAGGAGGCCCTTGTTACCAAGACATCCGAGCTTGAAAGCCAGATCGCCACCCTCACCAACGAGAAGGACAGCGCTGCCGAAGCCGCCGCGGTGGCCAGAACCAACGTCGACACCCTCACAACACAGATCGCTGACTTGGAGAAGTCTCTGAAGGACGCCCAGACCAGCCTTGCTGCTAAGGAGGAGGAGCTTTCGGCCGCTAAGGCTGAGGCTTCTAAGGCCTCTGAGGCATCGGCTACCCGCGTCGCTGAGCTCGAGGAGTCTCTGGCCAAGGCCAAAAAGGAGGCTGAGAGCGCCACCGGCTCTGCTGATGCTCGTGTCACTGAGTTGGAGACATCCCTCAAGAAGGCACAGGATGACTTTGCCGCCAAGGAGCAGGAGCTTGAGAAGGCACAGAGTGAAGCCTCGACGGCGACTGAGACTTCCTCCAAGAAGGTTTCCGAGCTCGAGGCATCGCTTAAGGAGGCTCAGGACAGCCTGGCCGCCAAAGAAAAGGAAGTCGAGAGTGCCCGTGCTGAGGTTGGCGACGCTACTGAGGTTTCTTCCGCAAAGATTGCCGATCTTGACAAGCTTCTTAAGGAGGCTCAGGACAACCTGGCCAAGAAGGAGGCGGATTTGACTGCAGTTCAAGAGGAGGCTACCAAGAGCACCGAGAGCTCGTCGTCGAAGATCAGCGAGCTTGAGAGCTCATTGAAGAAGGCGACTGACGACCTTGTTGCCAAGGATGCTGAGGTTGCGGCTGCTAAGGAGAACGCTGAGAAGGCTACCGAGTCTTCCTCTTCCCAGGTTCAGGAGCTCGAGAAGAAGCTTGCGACTGCCGTTGCCGACCTCAAGAGCGAACAGTCCAAGAGCACCGCTGCACAAGCTGACGCCGATAAGCTAAAGGAGACCACCAGCGCTCAGATTGCGGAGCTTGAGAAGAGCCTCGAGGTTGCTAAGAAGGAGGCTGCCGATGCCACTGAGTCCGCCAAGGGCGAAACCACTGAGCTCTCGAGCAAGGTCTCCTCTCTTGAGAAGGAGCTCGCCGATGCTAAGCAGCAGGCTGAGAAGGTTGATACTCTCGAGGCCTCTTTGAAGACCAAGGACGAGGAGCTTTCTGCAGCCAAGGCCTCCAGCAGTGAGTCCTCCGAGAAGGTCGCTTCGTTGGAGAAGGATCTCGCTGCCGCCAAGGAGCAGGCTGCCGAGGTTGAGAGCCTCCAGGCTTCGCTCAAGAGCAAGGATGAGGAGATCTCCAAGGCACAGGAAGCCGCTAAGACAGCAAGCAACACTGCTGACGAGAAGGTCGCCGCCCTCGAGAAGGATCTCGCTGCTGCCAAGGAGCAGGCTGGTGAGGTTGACGGCCTCCAGACTTCACTCAAGAGCAAGGACGAAGAGTTGGCTAAGGTACAAGAGGCATTGGCTGCTCTCCAGAAGTCCAAAGACGATCTTGAGAGCGAGCTCAAGTTGGCTAAGGAAGACGGATCGAAGGCTTCTGAGCTTCAGAGCCAGCTCGAGAAGGCCACCGCCGACCACAGCACTGCTCTGAAGGAGGCCGAGACCTCGCACGAGGCCACCAAGAAGGAGCTTGAGAGCGCAAAGGCTGCTCACGACGATGCTGCCAAGCAGCAGGCTGCTGATGCTGAGGGCCTCAAGGCTAGCCTCTCTTCCGCTCAAGAGGAGACCAAGGCTGCGAAGCTCGCACAGGAGAAGGCTGAGAAGTCCCTTGCCGACGAGCACAGCGCTGCCACCGATGCACAGGCTAAGCTGGCTGCCCTCGAGAGCGAGGTTGCGGAGCACAAGGCTGTTGCCGAGAAGGCCGCATCCGAGAAGTCTACATTCGAGGAGCAGATCAAGGCCAATGACGCCAAGGTCGCTCAGCTGGAGGCTTCCGTAGAGGCCGTCACCAAGGAGAAGGCCGAGAAGGACGCTCAGGTTTCTGAACTCGAGGCTAAGCTTGCCGAGTCCGAGAAGGCCGCCGAATCCGCCAAGGCCATTGAGGAGCTCAAGAAGGAGTCCGACGCAAAGCTCATTGAAGCCACCAAGGCCCTCGAGCTGTCGCAGCAGGAGACCAAGGACGCTGAGGCAAAGGCAGCAGCCAGCGCCGCGTCCGTCGACGAGGCTGTCGCCGCCCGCAAGGCCGAGGAGGAGAAGTCGGCGAAGTTCGAGGCTGAGCTTGCTTCCCTGAAGGCCTCCAGCGAGGCCAGCACCAAGGAGCTCGACACGCTGAAGAAGGATCTCGAGGCTGCGAAGGGGGACGTGGAGAAGGAGCAAAAGGCCCAGGAGTCTCTCAAGTCCCTCAACAAGAGCGTCATGGAGAAGATCAAGGAGAAGGACGCCAAGATCAAGGAGCTCACCGCTGCCGCTGAGGCGCCCAAGGAGAACGGTGTCAAGGCTGACGCTGTCGCCGAGGCTTAGAGGGCCGTTGTCTGAAGGCCTCCACGGGTTGGTGTCCTAACTCTTGACTTGGGAGGAGATTGTACAGATTGTCTTGTTTTTGCTTTGCGCTGTGTGGCATTATACCCCGTCCGGTTTCCGTCGTTGCGTACTCAGAGTGAGCGTAAGATCGTGCTGGTCGGATGTCTTGTTTTGGGTTTGACGATTTTCTAGGTTGTTCATGATGAGACGGCATTTCGAATGATTGCATGGCATGATGATGGTTAGATGGTGTCGGTAATGAAATGCATTGGTATATACACCTGGCTGAGCAGATTCTAGGGAAGGTTGCGAACTTCTCCACGGCAGCCACGCTATCGGGCCCAGCTTTGCGAACGTGGCTTCCTTGTTATGGCGGAAGCTGTACATGTCAGATACCATAGTTCGCACGGAAGACAGAGGTTTTACGAGCTTCCAAAGCATACTGCACTACGCCGTGTTCCTGGGTTTAACTGACATGAGAGGCAAGAAACCCCGCACCTCTGCTCCGATGCACCAATGAGCACTGCAGAGCAATCCAAGCAAAATGCAAGATGACGCATGTGTGTGCTTGACATTCGGACTCCTGATCAGGCAAAGGAGTTGAAAGTGTCGACTTATCTTTGCAGCATACCTGCAAATCTGGACGACAGTCTCACACGACCCTTCAGCCGAGACGCCGGCATTTCCTGCTCGTACACCAGCCAAATGCAAGACTCAACAGGATCAACAAAATCTCGTATCGAAGAGAGACAGATCTCGGATTCAATTAGTGAGGACCCGAGCCACCAAGGCAGAATTTGAGGCGAACGAGGCCTAGCGAGATCATACAGCGGCAGTCTTGGGCTGCCGGATGACTTTGAGTGTAAGAGCTGGACAGAGTCGAGGAAACCTGAGTACGATCTGCAATACAGCCTACTAAGTAATGGGAAGGACGAGACTTGGGATATCGGCTCCACCTTGCAGCGCAATCGCTACGTGTCAATCGACCAAATATGACGGACAGTCAACCCAGCTTCTGTGATTCGAGAACTTGAGAAATCGTTTGGAAATTTCCTCCCATCATCGCAGATCAAAAGACTCGCTGAAGATGTCTGTAGAGAGTCCAGGTGCGAGCGACAAGGAAAGATGGTGGTAAAAATTTTCCACAAGATCTTTGCACTGCTCATCATGACTGAAGCTGTCTGGGCACCACCACGGTTTTTGGACGAAGATGTGAGCGAGGGGGACCTACCACTGGCCTTTTCCAAGTCTTCTGGCAGGACAGAGGTTCGTCGAAAGGGATCGTCGGTTCCTCTGGAGTGCTTCGACAGCGGGAGATGGTCTCCCATGAAGCTCAGGAGCTTTCATGAAGAACAATGGACTATGCAACTGCTCCCTCCAATGGATGACTGGAAATATGAGTCTGGCCATGAGATCAAGGTCCCACGCATTGCTGGACCACATCTTCGCAGAGTACGGCCTCACAACGCGGAACACTATGCGAACGATGCATGGGGCTGGATTTCGAATCGTCACACTTCTATTTGAGCGACTTCATACCCAGGCTGCGTGAGCGTTCGGTGTCTTGTGAGTTGTGCGCGTTACTACTACACGTCTACGAGAACAATGGGGATGCTGTGGGCGCGGAGTTGCGGCTCGACAAGAAAGGCTCACACATTTTTATCCCAGGGATTTCGCTACCTGTGCTACGGATATCTGAGCAGTGCGGTAAGTGACTGGTTAGAAGCAGCAATAAGATGTCGGCTGGCTCACGCTGTCTAGCACCCGATCTACTAACACCACCATCGGAAGAATTGTACAAAATGATCAAAGTCTGGCTGGCACAATGTACAAGCCCCGGCGGACATGAACGCGGTCCAGATTCCAACGGAGCTGAATTACCCACCAGGCTGATCGATGTTGGAATGGAAGCTACGCCTCATATTCGCCTCGTTAACACTGCCGATGATGCTATTCTGAGCAAACAATATATTGCGCTCTCACATCCGTGGGGAGATACCACAACATACAAGCCTTTCAGTACGCTTGACCATGACATCAGTGGTGCAGATCATGATTTGGCGCATTTCAGACGCGCTATGCCCTGGAACACACTTCCATTTACGTTTAGAGACGCCATGATTTGTACTCGCAAGCTGGGGGTGCAGTATCTGTGAATAGACTCTATCTGCATTGTCCAAGGCCTTAACGGAGATTTCAACACAGAAGCGAAGAGCATGGCGGCTATCTACAATAGAGCTTACTGTGTGTTCGCCGCAAGTCGAGCTACGAGTCAGCTGGATGGATTCCTCAGGCCTCGGCGCAAACGCAGATCCGTTGAATTCCCGCGAGCATCCCAAGGCGCTCTCTGCATCTACGAGGTGATCGACAGTTTCGATAGAGATATCGTGCAAGGCCATTTGAACAAACGTGGCTGGGTTCCCCAAGAACGAGCACTCGCAAGAAGGACTATATACTTTGCCAATCATCAGATGTATTTCGAATGTGGAAAGGGCGTACGCTGCGAGACTCGAATGCTTATGAAAAGTAAGTGACAAGTCATATCGATCTTCAGCCTCTTACTGATAACGTGGAGTGTCGTGGTGGAGTTTCTTGGGGACCCCAAGTTTCCTATGAGAGCCATCAAAACAACGTCGCACGCTCCGCGAGTGGTCTACTTCCAGGGTTTTTACAGGTGATATTCCCGTTTAGGCTTGACGAGGCTTGACGATCGACCATTTGCGATCGCAGGCCTTGAAGAACGACTCCTAGCAGGTCTTAAGATTCCAGGAGGTTATGGTATCATTGACGATGGCAATGAGCTTTTCTGTCGCAGCTTCTTGTGGCGCCGGGGCATGGCGAGATCCGATGATCCTGACCTTGATCCCGTCGAGTTTCCCGGGAGAGAGACATTCACGTGCCGACATGGTCCTGGATGGCTTACGAAGGCGGTATCGATTATATGGATCTACCTCATGAGGGATTCGAGTGGAAGTGTGAGGATATTATACCTCCCTGGACTGCGGGCAATATCCAAATAACCGGATGTGCGCCATACGGTAGCCCTTTGTATCTCTCTGCTACAGCCAGAAAGTGGAGTTTCGATCTTACGACGAGGGATATGGAGCTTGTGTTTGACAGCAGGGATGTTCTGGACTTGGGCACACGCCCGCTGGAGCGATATTGTGCCGTTGTTGACAAAGCTTGCCTCAATAATCGGGAAGAGAACAGCGTTGCTACATGCTTCTGCTTGCGCCTGTTGGGGCGCCAAAGGATCAAAACGAGCAATCATACCGGCGAGTCGGGGTAGGGTCTATGGCGCGCAAGTATATCAAGTCCGGTGTCCCTGGTCAACCAGCGAACATCATTTGATGTCTGTGAGAAGCCTTCACAGTGCGCGCAGAATGTTTCTCGAGAAGTCTTACAATAACGTTTCCATATCTACCGCAACAACCTTTGTACAGCCTGTACTTCAGATGTCGCGACATGACTCTCATCAGGCAAGGCATTGACTGCTTTCCTGCCAAACTTCCTATTCGTGGTTGCGAGGATAGCATCAAGCCTGCATAGTCAGTGTGCTCAAAACTGATAAGGGTGGCAAGAAGACCGCATGTCTGCCTTGTGGTAAGTCTTTCCGCGGCCGATATCTGACAGCCATCTACTGACACATGCTACTACTCAAAGGATGCACGAGAACATTCCAATTTTTGTAACGGGTAGAAAAGTTTGCCTTTCTCCATTCACACTAAGGTACAATTGCAGTGTTTTTTTACACCACAGTTTGGGTTTTCTAAGCAAAGTTGCAGTGTAAAAAATACTGCAACGCAGTATTATGTATGTTGAAGGAAGGCCCCTTTAGGTAAAAGACACTGCAAAATAGGTAAACACTCTAGTCATAGTGTTTTTTACCTGTTAAAAAAAACACCGCGCAGGGTTTAACACCCGACTTTGTACCTTAGTGTCACGAGACGCATCCTCCTAAGCGCTCACTGGTCTGGCAACAAGTGGCAATTATTGCTCTGTGATCTCTATACCAACCACTCCAGTATCCACACAGTTACTTAGATCACCCTGAAGTGATTTGAAATACCCTAGCTACGTTATTGACATTCTTTCGACCCAATGTGGTGTATTTAGACCAGGGTTTGGCTGGAGTCCATTGATAGTGTAAGAGCATATGCCTCGATGATTCTGATTTCACTAATAGTCCGATTCCTCAGCTGTTTAGGGTTTCATCCGGCTTCAAGCAGTGTTGTTGCCCTTTTCTTCTTTTGCCGTTTGCGCACTAGTACCGGCATGCACTGCCACGTCGCAAGACGCCCGCACTCGTATCAGGCCAAAACCTTCGCCTAGTTTGCCTTCTCAGTAACTTTGCAGCAGCCTTTTTTTCCTCAAAGTTGACAGTGATGTTCAAGATGCTGCCACTGCCTTGTGAAGAGCAAGGAAGCAGCGGCTGATCGTGCATCCCTCCAACGGTACCCAGGTACCGATGTGGCAGCCCACGCAACCTGGCTTTCGATAATGCTTATGTGACTTATTGGAGAGGTGCTGATAATTACAAAATCGAATGTGATCTGTGGCGAAATGAAAGACCATTCCTGCCATTTGCACTCCCGAGAGGGAGCGATGCGTCTGCTCAATGACGCCTGCGGATACCGTGTCATGTATTGTTCACCAGTCACAGACTTTGATCATTCATGTAACATGATTCAACTCTCAATAATCAATGCGTTGCCCTTCAATTCAGAAGGGACATTCGCGTCGATTGGTCCAGGATCAGGTGTGGCCACGTGTGTCATCAAGGTGCACAGCCTCGGACGAAGGACTCCCAGGCAACTATAAGAGCGGCACATGCGCAAACAACAGAGTTCCGTTGACCTTTGCTTTTCTTCTCTATTCCTAATGGGATTTCGGCTACTATGGCCGTTACTGGTAACTGATCGTGACAAGCCTGACTGTACGGCACTGGTGCTTTCGAGTGACCACACAAGCAAAGGCGTTTGCGAATACATTCAAGCTTGCAAGAGTGAATTTGAAACCGCTACGCTATGCTGCTGAAAGCAAGAACATAATGGCAAAGCCATGGCATCGCCGACGCAACGGCTGCTCAAGGTCCCTGCGAGCATCGAGTCCCAATGCTCTCAAATGATACAGAACATTGCAAGGACATATGCCTATGGTTCAACAAATGTCTGAAATTAGGTATCTAGTCCATCTAGGATCGAGAAAGGAAATTTCGATCGGGTGGTAATCAACTTCGTTGACATCTGGCGATTTCACCCTGTAGCTGATCAGCATCTGCACTCAGCAGGAAAAGATTCGACTTACGTTGGACAGCCTTCTGGGCGCGACAATGCAATACGAGTTTCGTACGACCTAGAAATCAAACGTCAGCACAAATATTTAGGGTTGCGCATATGGAGGGAGGCATACGCGGATGTTGTAAGCGCCGGCGCCGAACTTCGTCCTCAGGAGTTCCAACAATTTTTTTGAGTCTATGTTGGACCCTGAGATTGATTGCGCATCGTCCACATCGAAGACGGCATTGTCGGTACTGGAATTTGAGCAGACTGTGAACGCTTTGAAAGGTCTGACCTCAGGCGTCGTGACACAAGTAGCCGTACAGCTCATTATATTGCCGAGTGTGGAATAACGTGCAAGCGAACAAGTGGAAAGTATTCTCAGAGCGCCAGAACAGTTAACGATTGCTCAAGAGTCCTTACATCGTCCAGATTTTATATCGCGCGTCAGCCGGGGTCGAAACGGGGCTCAGCTTGAAAGGAAGAGGGCATTGCTCGTGGCGGCGTTCAGCCCCCGCCTGTCGGGGGGCATCATTGACCGGTGACCCTGGACACCACTTCGGCCCACATGGACTCGAATCAAGCCACAGATTACGATGCCCCAGGCCACCTGCGAAATGCAGCAACGATGGTCTCAGCCTTGCAGGTCGAGGCTTGAAGTCCTCCATCCACTAGCATGGCACATATATGGTCACAGCGCATCGCCTCAGGTATTGCACTCAATGACCGTTGTTCACGTTCTTGTGCGCAGCCTAATCGTGCTACAGGCTCAGCATGCGTGGTCGCCCAGCAAAACGCCAGGCACAAGGTCCGCCTAATCATCACCGCCTGCCTCCGGACCCTATTCCAGGTCACACCCTCGACAAGCAAAGCGCGGAGGAGTCACCTCGGTCTGAGAGCACTGGCTCTGAGCAAGTGCCTTCATCGAGCACACTGCAATCAAGCGGTCTTGGTGCAGAAGCGACACGTGTAGGCGCAACATTCGAGTCGCCTGATAGCCTACAACGTGTTCTGGCGCAATCCGCTGTGCATTTCGGAAATCTCGATCCATTTTCCTACACAGTACACCCGCCGGCCGAGAACGAAAGTTATCCGCCACACATCGACTCGCAAGACACTGTTGGAGACGCAGACGAGTATGACCGCAATCCAGTCACCAAAGATGCTGGGTCGCATCGTCGGGCTCCTTCACGTGAACGAAGGGCTAAATCCCTGTTCACGCCTGAGCATCATCTGAGACCAGAAGCATACGCGATGCCTAGAGCGCGCAGCGTCAGTGTAAGCTAGTTCAACTCCTTTACACGTACCTTGGGCTCATTGGTAATTGTAGGACATTCAATTTGGACCAACAGCGACCCCGTACGGTGGGGGTGATGGTATAAATCGGCCATATACGAGCACTTTGGGGGTGCCGGATATTAGCCACACAGATTCCGCCAGGTCCAGCGTCATCTCTGACGGTGGCGAGCAACAAGCTCAAAAAGTGCGCCACAATCGTGAAGCAGCCACGTCATCTGGTGCTTCTGATTCAATCGGACGAGTCCAGCCGGACCACCTCTTGCCTGCCAATGTTGCGCGGTACGAGCTGCAGAGAAAGATTTTAGACTCGTTCCTGCACACGAAGAACCACGATACCCCTCAGCTCTTTCTGCCACAAGAAGCACTTCACAAGCTCATAAACCTACATTCCGTTGTCCGCGAACTTCAAAAAGAGTTCTGGAAGACTCGGAGCCAAGCTAGTATTGAAGACTGCGCCAGGCGAGTTTGTGCCGAGCCTACGGTTTGGCGAGACCCGAAGTTCAAGTATCGGTCTTTTCACAAGATCTTTGCCGTTTTGGTGCTGCTACAGGCAGTTCCGTCTATCGACGATTTCCTTGAGGAAGATGTGAGCGACCTGGATCTACCTCTGGAACGTGTGGATCTGGGACATAACTCAGGTCTATGCCGCAGAGACGAGTCTGACTCAGCCAGGCGGATTCCGTTGAAGTGCTTCCAGGGTCCGCAATGGTCACCGGTACAGATCAATCACTTCCTCGAATACCAATGGCGGATGCTCGCACCATTCTTTGCGCAGAGCGACAAGGGGGAAGTTAAGCACTACCCTTTGGAAAATCAGCGCATCCTCCCATTCCCATGCATCGATGAAGTCAGTGATGAGGACAAGCACGATCGCCGAAGAACGCTGAAAGTTGGCGGCTTCGGCAAAGTGCTCATGGTCCGCATTCATAAGGAACACCACAATTTTCCAGACCCTATGCTTTGCAAAAGAGGTTTCGCTATCAAACAGCAGCTGGAAGAGAAGTATCGACATATCTTTGAGAAAGAGATCGCCGTCCTGAAGAAGTTCAGCGGCGCAAGGAAGCATCCTCATATCGTCACTTTGCTGGTCACTTTCGAACAATTCTCGAAACTTCATCTGGTGTTTTACCGGGCTGAGGGTGATCTAGAGGCGTTCTGGAAAGAGATTCAACCTCAGCCACAACTGACGCGCGCAAATGTGCAGTGGATGATCAAGCAATGTGAAGGTCTGACTGAGGCTTTGCTGAAGCTCCACGAACACCTGACATTTGTGGAGCTGTCACGAGACCTGAAGGGTGACCAGGGGATACTGGAGAAACTACAAGGCAAGTACTGTGCTCTGTGTGTCTGGAGTATCAGTCCCTGCGCGCATGAGCTAACGAATCGCAGATCCTGTCATGCGCAGTCGAGCGGACAGAAGGGGAAGGCAGGTCCAGTTCGAGAACCAAGGGTCTCTGTGGGTCCCAAGGAAGATCCAAAGGCGCAACTCGATGCGAGGACTGAACTTTATGGCTCCGTCGAATGACGTCCCGTTACAGTCGCAGAAAAATGGCGGAGCAGGTGAAGAAATCACACAGTATGGACGCCATGGCGATATCAATCCTCGGAACATTCTGTGGTATAAGGACACAGATGATGCCAAAGGAGCCTTACACGGCACCTTGAAACTAGCAGATTTCGGTCAAGCCGAGCTCAATTCGCGCCAAAGTCGAACAGGCCCTCGAGACGTTGCGAACACGATTACCTACCGTCCGCCGGAGTGCGACCGATACGAAGGACACGTCGACCTGCCTGTTCGTCAGACATATGATATTTGGTGTGTCGGTTGCGTTTTCCTGGAATTCGTTGTGTGGATGCTCGGTGGTTCTGACTTGGTCGAGAGGTTCGCAACACTTCGGAGCGCCCCAGACCCCGATCCCCAGCACCCATATCATACCGATATCTTTTTCCAAGTGGAGAAGAATACAGATACTGGTGGTCTTGAGATCTCCGTTAAAGACACTGTCATCCAGGTACGTTCCACAGTGGAGACCATCAGTTTCGTGCTCGCTGACCTGGACAGTTTATCGATGGATTGCAGCAGCACCCTAAATGCACAGACCTCTTCCATGATCTCCTGCACCTCATTCAAGTAGAGATGCTCGTGCCAGATTCGGACGAGCGCTTCACATGCCAACAAGTCTGGAAAAAGTTGCATACAATGTCTCTCAAGTGTGTTGGAGACGTTGACTATGCGACCAAAGGAGCTCCTTGGAAGAGCGATAACCGTTCAGAGCTTCCTCGAAAGGTCTTGAAACTGAAGTTGACACCAGAGGCACAACAAGCGAATGCGCCGGCAACGCCGGTCCCGCAGTCCACGTGGGGCTCTTTCATCAAACGCATTCGAGATTCAGCGGCAGTCTATTTACATGGAGAGGACTTTACGGATTGTTCAACCAGCCCTGTGCTTGCCCGTGGCCAAGCTAATAGCATTGTGTTCTTGATCTCCACCGGACTCTTGGTTGGATACGCGCTCCGTTCGATTCGAAGTCGGTAGCGGAACTGATGCAGAGACTTGGAATTATATCTTGTTCTCCAACCTAGCATATGTAATTCATCTATCGCGCACTCTTATGCCGACTGCAACAGTCGTAGCGTCCTCTTCTCGTGCCCTCTGTCTGTGCGACTGTTGCAGAATCGCAAAATATTTCTCATGAAGTTCGAGCCGTGATTGACTTTCGCACCACATGGGAAGTTGGCGCGCATGAGCTGAAAAGGACCGCCCCCAACCCCTCAGCTGGGCGCTTATCTCCTGCAGCCACAGGCACCGGTGTCACAGAACATGTGGAGGCCAGACGCTGCAAGGCTGTGGGTCCTTGCAGCCTTGATGCATGCAATGTAAGTCATGTCTTCTGTATGGTCAGTTAGATTCACTTGGTGATCATCCCGCTATACCTCGCTGCAAGTCTGTCAGCTGCCAGGGCTTCTTACCGTCCTAGGATGCGGCTCAACACTTTTGCACAGATGTTAAAGGCGCAAAAGAATTCCAACCATTTCCCCTGATGTGCGCGACATCTCTGGCTCAAGGTCCTAGTGGAAGTTCACGCTCTGGGCCACTTCTGAGACAAACTCAAGTAACCCCCGATCACCCTCCTCGATGTCTTCAGCGATCATAACGCCCCCGGACACGCAAGCCGAACGACCTATCCCTGTACGCGAGGCACAAGCCCAAGACAACGGCAATTATTACCAGCTCGCACGACAAATCACCGGAGGTATCCTTGGTGATCAGCTTACGGCTCACCTTGCAAGAAGTAACTTCCACGATCCAGAGCAAGACTATTATCCCCTGGACACTACTCGAAGGATTGTGACACAAGATCTCATCGAGAAAGAATTTTCCAGATGCAGGAGAAAGTTCGACTACCTCGACGACGAGGATGCTGCAGACAACAAGCCTTTCTACAGGCTATTCAAAGATTACCTTGACCCAGAAGAACCACAACGCCAACTAGCACGCTGGATCTATAACAGGGCGCATAAGACCCTTGCGACAGCAGTCGTAAGCGGTTTTAGGAACCTCGACCTTCTTGCATACATGGTCATGTTCAGGGACGAAGGCTTCAGCGACAAAGACCTGCCCTCAGAAAATGTGCGCACTGCGACCCTCGCATTTGCAGCGCCAGCTCAGGCACGAAGCTTCTGCGACCAGCGCTGGAAATTCTTGGCACCCGTCTTTTCGCCTACTAAATATGATTACGATCTAGCCAGCAAGCACATATTCCCGTTTACCAAAGACCTTACGAAGTCGCGCAAGGGTGCATTTGGTGTGGTCTCGAAAGTCAAAGTGCACGACGAGCATCAGAAACATTTCAATATGGAATACGTACGTATATCTTGACCAAGAGTGATCCAAGCTCACAGCCACAAGGTTGCAATCAAGGAGATCGAACTCATGAAGGGTCAAGATATGGCGGCTACTGACAAGGCCTGGGAGGATGAGTCAAGAGCACTACGAAGCATCAACAAGTTAAACCACTCTCACCTCACCAAATGTGTCGCTGCGATACGGCGTGGTGATCGTCGCTATTTCATGTTTCCCTGGGCTGATGGCGGCAATCTTCAAGAGTTCTGGGCATCGATCCAGCATCAAAGCCCAAGCGCGAAACTGATTCGCCAAACCCTTGAGCAACTGAAGGGCCTCGCGGATGCATTGTGTCTTTTGCATAACGGCGGTTATGGAAGCAGTGACCTTTTGGCTGTGCCCGAAGAGAGCAAGAGGTCGATTAGGCATGGTGATCTTAAGCCCGAGAACATCCTTCGTTTCTTGACCAGCGAGGAGATTGAACGGTCCCTGAGAGATCCCGATCTTGGAAATTTGAGAATCGCCGATATGGGCCTCGCGAAACAACATGTTGTCGAAACAGCTCTGCGTGAGAAGAACACCAGTCAGAGATACGGGACGATTCGGTACGAGGCTCCAGAGGCTGTCGGAGAAAGTGGGGGGCGTTCCAGACTTTATGATATTTGGTCTATGGGCTGCATCGCGCTGGAGTTCATCATCTGGCTGCTGCACGGGAATGACGCAGTCGAAGAGTTCCATACACAGGTTGGTGGCGGACACAATCAGATCTGTCAGTATTTCGTTCGTGAGAACGATGGATCCAAGGTCATCCACCACGTTGTCTCAGACTGGATGAATCACATTCGACGCACAGATCCAGAGTGTTTGGAAGATTCCGCCCTTAGAGACTTACTAGATCTTGTCCAGTCCAGGCTCCTGGTGGTCGCTGTAGATGGCAAAAGGAGGGACTCTTTTGCAGCCACCGCCGAAGGTAGTCGTGCAAGATCAGCGTTCCGGGCTACTGCAGACGAATTCCAGAAAGCTCTGAGCAACATACTCAGTAAAGCAAACAGGAGCATGTACTTGTTCACAGGCAAGACTCGCGATGATGTCTCTCTACCTCCTCGTGTGGACCGCTTATTCCCAGCGAACAGCAAGCAGGACGGCGACGCGGAATCTGCAGCCTCTGGAGATGTACGCTCACAAAACTCCATTGGAGTTACAGGACGGACACCCCGTACCGAGTATGCGGTAAGTCTCTTCCCGTACTGCCCACTTCTCCGTTATCCCGATCCTAGGCCGCGTGGGCCTGTTTCTGCTCCTGTTCAGTGCTAACGCGTCTCCCATAGCTTCCACCGGTACTTTGAATCCCCTGCCATTACTTGTTCTTACTAACCGTCGAAAGCTTGACACTTGGGATTTCTCTATCGACAATGCCTTCGCTGGACGGGTGCAGGCCATCACCGGCTCTTTGACCGCTCCTGCGCTAAGCAAACCACCTGCAAGACTCTGCAGGAGATGTATAGGTCTTGACTTCTGGGTCGGAGGCTTCAGTTTGGAAGATACTGATGATGAACTCGCTGTGCGTGCTAAGGAGTGCGACCTTTGTAGTATGCTGCAAGACGCTTGCAAACAAGATCGGACTGAAAGAGGAGGCCGAATATTACTGGAACGCATCCAATCGAACTTGAAATTGGCAAGCATGGACCTACCAATGCTGTCTATCTTGAGGAGTCCAGGTAAGTATGCGCTCTTGTTCTTCTCCAAATTTTGGCCGCCCTCTCTTGCAGTCTAAATGACATAGTGCTCCATCGCACTTGAGATGTCTGTTTGATCTGAGTCCGCGGGACAAGCGCTAACCTTTTGGACAGAATCGAACATTCACACTTCCATCCAGCTAGGGTTTCCAATCTTACCAAAATCAGGCTCGGATGTATTCTTCGATCTCCTCAAGCTGTGGCTCAAGGATTGCGACGACACGCATGCAGATTGCAGGCCAAAGACCGACGCAGCAACTCACGAAACCATCCGCAAAGACCTTCCTACGCGATTGATAGACGTCGGTACCATCGGAAGACCTGGGCTACGTTTGGTGAAAACGCAAGGCAAGGTTGCGAAAGGTACCAACTACGTGGCTCTGTCACATCCTTGGGGCGACACGAAAGCATTTCCGCCCTTCAGCACCTTGCTCACCGATCCGAGCGGCAAGGGTCGTGACGTTGCGTCGCTCCACAAGGCTATACCAGAGTTCGAGTTGCCTGCAACGTTCAAAGACGCTGTTGACTGCACACGAGCGCTTGGTATTCAATACATCTGGATAGATTCCATTTGCATCATCCAAGGCGAGAACGGGGACTTTGCAGATGAAGCAAAGCGCATGGAAGAGGTATTCAGTGGAGCGTACTGCGTGCTGGCCGCCAGTCGTGCGACAAGTCAACACAGTGGCTTCTTAGATCGAGAAGCAGCGCGTCGCCGGCCGCAGCGCAAATACATCACGATCCAACGCGACAACGAGGAGCCTTTCTACATCTGCCAGTCTATCGACAACTTCGGTCAAGATGTCATCGAAGGTTCGCTCAACCAACGTGGTTGGGTCCTGCAGGAGCGAGCGTTGGCGCGGCGTACCATATTCTTCACTGAGAACCAGACGTACTTCGAATGCGGCAAAGGAGTACGATGCGAGACACTGGCGTTCATGCACAAGTATGTCAGATGGCGATGAGTGGACGTGCACTTCGCTGACCTCCTCAATCTAGCACTCTGTCGGACTTCCTCGGCGATCCCAACTTCCCAGAAAAAGCGATGCGCACGAATTCTCGCGCTCTGAGAATTGAATACTTCCAGGCTCTTTACAGGCGATATTCAAGACTTCATTTCTCGAGGAACGAGGATCGGCCGTTCGCTATCGAGGGTCTGGAGAGGCGGCTTCGGCAAGCATTCGGTACGAAGGGAGGCTACGGCATCTTCGATGACGGCGACGACCGGCACCAAGGAGGCCTTTTTCATCGCAGCGTACTTTGGCAGCGCGGAGGAGAGAAGGAGTACGAGGATGGTCTCGTGCGCATCGACTTCCCACCAGAGCTGGATGTGCATGTCCCAAGCTGGTCGTGGATGGCGTATCAGGGAGGGATTGACTACACCGATCCACCCGGCGGAACTGCAGAGTGGGAGGTGGACGACATAACAGAACCCTGGACAAATGCTCTTGGTGCGACCACTGGATCAGCTCCTCTGGAGGGTGTCTTCGCCATCCCGGCTGTTGTGCGTGACTTCGCCGTCCACAACAGGCAAGCAAATGAGGTGAAATTGACGTACGATACATTGCGATGGAAGGGCTCAGAGGGACAGCGCGCCCAGTGCGTGATTGTCGCTAGAGACAAGGGCAGCAAACCCATTGATCAGAAGCGGCATTATGTCCTGCTGGTAGGTGCCAAGCATGCTGTCACTGGTCGCGGAAGGAAAGTGTACGAGCGAATCGGGGCCGGGTACATGCTGGGCAAGTACATAACGCTGAGCGGCGAAGGCGTCAAAGCCGAGATACATTAGCTGCAACAAAGGGCGAAATGAAGTTGGGGTTGATGCTCTCACGTGTGCGCCTTCTTTCCGAGTCTCTGCACGTGTTGTGCGACTAGCGCGAAATGACGCGTCGTTAGGCCGGGGAAACGCGCTCCCAGATCCGTCTCTCGCATCAATACTTCCATCTCATGGTTTCCATAATGAGGCTTAGAGGCGTTCGTCACGACAGCGCACATGTTGGCGCGTCTCGAGAAGCCCGCAGAACGCTTGATCCAGCCCTCCGCAGCGCTAAATGCTTTGCCCACGCCGCAACAGCTCCTGTGTCACCCCACCCAGCCTCCTTCGATTCATCAACAACAACGCTTTATCATCGTCTCCATCATATCCGCGATGCCAAGTTCATCGTTGTCGGCATTGACCCGAACATCTTGCTGGAACAAGCAGGTGGCACGATAAGCCAAGCAATGAGGCCTGCACTCAAGCATCGCGCTTTACCGCAACAGGCATCTGTATAAGCGTTTCTCCATCTCTTGGACAGTATGTTTGCCATCGTTACGTAGCATGGGTAAATGAGGAGCGCGCAGGCTGCAAGACAGGGCATGCAGGTACACGGTAGGGTTTCTTCTTAATCACGTCGATGCCGCGACCGTTTCCTTGTCTCTCCTTGTCTGCATCATTCTTTGCTGGATCGAACGGCCAGAGCATTGTTCGAATTCCGAGACATCGATTCCACGCAGCGATGGCTCCATCAGGTCGCTCGTCGGCCTCAATGGTCGTGCTCGCAGCAGCAGTGCTCGACGCAGCGACTGCGTTCCCTGCGCATCTGAAGCCTAGGGCAGCGGCAGCGCCCTTTGCGCCAATTGATCCCCAGAACTGGGTCAATCCGGACAACATGACATGGGACGACTTTGTTGCACCTCCTACTACGTCCTGGAGCGACCCTGCGCGCAAGGGCAGAGATCGCAACTTCAACATTGCTATGGTCACTGTCGACTACCCGGGTAGGCAGAAGATTGGTAACAACACCAGAATTGCAGTATACTAACATCACCTTTAGATTCCCCCTTCGTTGTCACCCTGGCGCCCAATTCTGATATCTTCGGTAACCCCCAGCCGCTCGCAGCCAATCTGAAGCGCGAGGACGTCCCCAAGTTCTACCACGACCTGTTGAACGTGCCAAACGACCTCAATGAAGGCCACACGCTTCACGAGTACTGGATGGGTGACTCCTTCGGCAAGTACGGTGTCGATTTGACCGTCTTCGGTCCCTACCGTATGCCGGCCAAGAGCTACCAGTACGGTGTCGATGACGAAGAGGGTGGCTTCAACGAAGACGCTTGCCCCGAAGGCCCACCATGCTCGGTCGACCTTCGAACAGACGCGCTCGGCGCGTGGCGCAGGGACGTCGGCAATGCGACTGCTGACGCCTATGAGCTGGCCTTCATTCTGTCTGCCGGCCAGGATGAGTCTTCGACATGGCAAGAGTTCGGAGAGATGAAATTCCTGAGCAAGGAGGATGTCCCTGAGGAGTTCGGTCCACCAGCAAATAGCTCCCTTCCCAACTATGCGAACACTCGCTACGTCGAATGGACCTCGTGGGCTGCAGCTTCCACCATTTGGCCCAACGCTGGTGGAGGTTCCTCTACCCAGGGTGAATCGAGTGGTATGGCCACCTTCGCCCACGAGCTGTCCCATCTTCTCGGCATCGGTGACAACTACAACAACCCCTACAGCATTCCTCCTCGCCGTGCCTACACTGGACCATTCAGCATGCTTGATCGTGGCTCCTTCAACGGTCCTGGCGGTCCCCACACTCGCTGGCAGATTCCTCCTGTGCAGGGCGCATCGATGGGCTCTCTCCACACAATGCGCGACAAGCACCAGATCGGGCTCATTGATAATACTCCAGTTCTCCAAGTCTCCCGCTCCGGTCTTGCTACGTCCGGTGCCGTCGTCGCTGAGATCACCGCGCGCTCAGTTGACCCCGGCAACGGTCTCATGGGCCTGAACATCACCTTTGGCAGCGCTGGTGACCTTGCACCGAAATGCAACATCTCCTTGGATGCGCTCTGCGACGGGCGCGGCTACGACAACTACAACCTCGAAGTCGTCGACCGCATGGGCGCCGACTCGTTCTGCCCCGACTCCGGCGTCATGATCAGCAAGACCAAAAACAGCGACCGCACGCAGCCCTTCCAGTGGGTCATCGACGCCAACCCCGAGGACGCCCACATCGTTGACTTCTACCTTCCCAACGGCACCGCGAGGTACTGGAGTATTGGAGACTATCGTCAGCTTGTCGACGCGCTGTTCCACGCAGGCACGAACTCAGGTAGTGAGTACGAGCACGTCGACGAGGCGAACGGTCTGCACTTCTACGTTCTGGATATCAACCGCGACGCGTCTGGTATCTTGAAGTACACCGTCGGCGTGCGCTCGACCAACGAAACCAGCACTGCTAAGCACGACGTTAAGCTCCGCCAGGGCACTGTGTCTGGCAACTCATCGTCGGAGGGCCTGTACTGCACGTTCCAGCTCGACAACACCGGCAAGGTTAGTGCCAATGCTACTAGCGTTCACCCTCAGGACTTGTCTGCGTACCTTGGCTCGGATATCTTCCGCCTGGATGCAAAGGTCGAGGGCAAGGGCTGGGAAGTCGGTGTCCCCAATGCTCTCGCTCACGCCAAATTCGGTGAGAGCACGGAGGTCAAGGTCGCGGTTCGCAGTGGCTACGGTGCTGTAGACAAGGCTACTGTCAAGCTGACTGTGACGAGCGAGAGCGACCCCAAGGTCAAGGCGCAGAAGAGCTGTAAGGTGCAGGCTTAGATAGAAGCAAAAAGACGCACTCGAACTTGAGTGTAGATTTGATCAACACAGACCTTTAGCGTTCCTCCTCTTCTTGTGATGTGTCTATTCTTGTCGGACCTTCCCCGCTCTTCACACTTTTACGATCGAGCTACTGCAAGGCACACCTCGACCTGGCACACCCTGCATCACATGTCAAGGCCTCGACATCAATGACACTCTTTTACTTCACGAACGCTGACCTGGCAACGCTCACTGTCTATCTCCATCAGAGGCTTTGACCAATCTTCCCGTTGACGCGACACGTTCACACCTTCGATGCTTCAACCCCTCCTCAGATCCCTCATGCCTGCTGCAAGCCTCTTGTAGCATCAACAGACGGTGAGCCAGACAGCTTCCTCTTCGCGCTTAGTCACGCTCTAGTGCATGCACGAGAAAGAGACTTTGTGGGGTGCGTTGACATGCCAGCAGATCCTGGTCCTCACCGCCAGAGCTAAGCGAGCGTCCCGGGCCGCGCATCATCTCATCACTCCCCGGACGGCAGTCCACAGCCCACACACGTCTCTCGTTACCCCTCACGCGACCTGGAGCTGTGCATTGGCGCGCGCAGCAGAGGAGGAGCAACGCTGATATTCGCACCGGCGCGCAGGAAGACACTGGCACGCGCAGCTGCTGTGCGACTTTCACATGCAAGAGGCTGGGCTATAACATCACTACCCTCACCCTACACGCCCACGCTCAGTGGAGCGCACCACCATGCCGACCCTCGACCAAATCGTCAAAGGCGCACCGGCGCCAAACACCTCGGTCAACGACGTCGCCGCCGCCGCCCACGCAAGCCCTCCGCCCTACACCGCGTCGCTCACACACCCGCTCCCCCACGATGTCATCGACCTCAAGAACCCCCGCGCCCCGCTCAGCGACCCAACAAGCCTGCTCCCCAGCTCGCCGCCGCAAATCTACCTCAACCTGCTCATCCTCGAAGCGAGTCTGCGCAGCCAATACCTCACACTGCGCGCACGGCGGCGGCAGAACACATTTGTCCTGACCCTGCTCGGCGTATGGATAGCGTTCTTCTTCTACCTTCTCTGGCTGCGGCCGCGCGAGGACGGCAAGGGCATCGGCGGCTCGCAGTACTGGCTCGTCGATATGCTGCAGAAAGTCGGCTTCATCACAGGCGTTGTGACCGCGCTGCTGTTCTGGGCTACGGGGCAGTGGGAGCGCGGTGTGAGATGGCCGCGGCGCTGGATTGGCGTTGCGAATCGCGGGTTGCGCGGTATGAATGCGAAGATCGTGGTCATTCGCGGCCCCTGGTGGCATGAGCTGGCGGAGTGGGGCAGGTTCTTGTTGCCGTTTAGTGGTGGGTTGTGGGGCGGCGAGCAGGGCGGGAGCAGCTACCATTTTATCAATGTGGTGCAGGAGAAGAGCCATGCGCTTGATTCTGGACGTCCGAGACATAGGATCGTTGAGGATGGGAAGGAGTATGCCGAGGAGGATATCGCGCCGGGAGGAGACTATATCAAGCTCCTCCTTTTGCCCAAACCATTCACACCGGACTTCAGACAGAACTGGGAAATGTACCGCACTGAGTACTGGGAGCGCGAGAACGAGCGCCGCTTTGAACTACGCAAGCGTGTCCGTGCTAGACAACGCGAGATCGCTCGCGAACAGGGCGGGATCTTCTGGTGGACTGGCTGGCGCGGGTGGAAGCGCGCCCGCGGCTTTTCTTCTCGCTCGGATGTCGAGAAGAGCGGACATTCGCACAGTCACAGCTTGAGCGCAAACAACTCCCACCGACGCCGCAGACCGAGCGTCCTCACACATGGACGAGATGGTAGCCACTCCCGCACTTCGAGTCGCAGCTCAACCCCCGGACCTGATGACGAGCGATTACGACCTCTCGAGAGCAGGGAAAGGAGGTGGAGTTCCAGCACCGCAGGTTCTACACGGTCTACCTCTGCACCACGGGGGAAGACGATCACACAAGGCACTGCTGCGTCAGCGCGGCAACCACCGAGCAGACCGCATCTGCCGGGGAGCACAGGGAGTGGGAATCGACCGGGTACGAGGACGAGTATGCTTAGCAATGCGTCGAGTCTTAGTGAGATGGAGGATGGGTATGAGGCTACGAATGAGAGCAAGCCCAGGCCGCAGGTCAGGAGGAAGGGGAGTAGAGAGAGTGGGAGTGGGAGTGGGAAAGAAGCTGCGAGTGCTTGAAGATGCGGCTATTGAAAAGTTGTCATTGATTGATGATACCACGTTCTACAGTTACGAGGAAATGAAAGCTTCATGTCATTCAGAGCACTACAGCGTACTGTTCTCCACTCTGTTGCGTTTCGAAATGCCCTTTGATGGCTCCGTGCTTCACACAGCTTGACTTTGGACTTCGAGAGTGAGCGCTGATGTCTACAATCATCCCCATCCAATCTTCTACTCTCGAAACCACCAATCATCATACTCCCGAATCAGACCAAGACCCCTCCGAGTACTCTTCCTCGGACTCAGCACCTTCATTCCCACCTGTAACTCGTCATCGCTAGACTCAGCCTCCAGACGAAGTCTCTCCAGAAGTTGGGCTTGTGCCTTGAGCTTCCGCTCCTCTAGATTGCCCATCATACCAAACATCGACCAGAAGAAACCAATGAGATAGAAGACAATCAGGCCGATCAAGCCTTGGTGGACCTTATCATGCGGTCCATGTCCGGAGGCGCGGGGGATCCAGAAATTTGGCAAGCTCGTTGGCACTGTAAAGTTGAGTTTGTCACTCAATAAGACTGGGTGTTGGGCGGATGAAGAGATTTGGTAGCATGGTGAGAGCGGAACTGACTGGAGAGATGCATCGCGCTGGCCTGGGGGTTTTGACATAGCGAGTTTGTGATGGTGAAAAACGCTGGTGTGAGCCTGCAGGTAGCGACTACACTGTGGGAGTAACAGTATACTCGAACATGTCTACGAACTCTCCTGCCTACCACCAGTCCACAATGCAACATCCATAATTTTCACCCATTCGCTCGCCGTTATTTCGTGACTCGCTACCCATATCGTTCAATGTCAGATCAAGCACAAGCCAGAACAACTCGAGTCCACCAATACTCCGCCAACAAACAACATGGCATATCTCGAACCCACAGTCGTTTTCTACCCCCTGTTTCGCACCGACATCTACACACTCTCGACTCGGGCTAGCTCGACCACAGCAATGACTGTGACTTCGACAGCCACGGCGACAGCGACGGACTCCCCGATCCTCTTGCAAACCTCAACTAGCATCCCACCTCTTCCATCAGCCTTCGACTCCCCTTTAGCGGCCGGCAAAGACCACACTCCCGCCGTCGCAGTCCTCGCCCTTATCGTGATCATCATCCTGGCTCTCCTGCTATTCGTTGCATTCTGCTATTTCATCTTCCTACGTTTCCGGGGCAAGTGCCCGCAATGCCCGCACTACGAGGAAGAGCTGAAGAAGTGGAAGAACGGCTCCTTGAAGCCCATCACGCGCGAGATGGTGTACAACCGCCCGCACAACTGCGATGTGGAGAAGGGTATCACCCCGTTTGATGAAAAGGGCGTCAACCCGATCGACTACCACGTCAGCCTTTTCGATGACCAAGCGAAACAATTCAAGGCTCTTCAGTGTGCACAGTCATTGGCGAGCCTCGAAGGCCCTGCTCCGGGCCGGGAGCAAGAAAATGAAATGGTGATTGATCGTGCCCTACGACATCTCCGCAGCTCACAGCTTCGAGCAGTGAAAGTGCAACGTGATAGTGGATGGGCTAGCAACGTCGCCACCATTGACGAAGACAAGGGGCCGAAAGACTTTGAAAAGGAGAAGGAGGAGGTTAAGCACACCGCCCGAAAGTTGGATGTGCGTGAGCCAATTCCTGCGCACCTTTCGGTGCCTGTCGCTGATGAGGAAGCAACACTCGTGAACGATCCTGTACCCGGGGAACCTAATTTCAATGCCCCATATGAGGAGTATGAACGCACTGTGATTGCTGAGCGCGAACGGCAGAAGAAAGTTCAGTCTATCGCTTGCTGGTATGATGTTGCCAACGACCCTGACGCCCCAGAGCCTAGAAAGGTGCGGGCGTTGGCTATGGCGAGCGTAAAGATGGAGGAGATGGACAAAGAGGAAGTGCCGACGAAGGAGACTCGTGAGTGCGGTCAGTCGCGCTTTCAGGAACGATTTAGCTTAGCGACCCAATCTTATGATGGGAGCGTTTGATCGGATATCGTTCTGTGCATTCTGTATCGTGTGACTAAATCAAATACTCGTGATGACTCGTGACGTTTATGATAAGAGTGAGTTGCCTATGGTCAGCACAGTGTTGTCTCGTTGCATAGCTCGCACAAGGTCCTCTCTGACCGAATTGGGGCCTCTGTCTAGATTGTAGTAGTCTACCCCTGCTAATTGCCCATGAGAAGAATTGAAAAGGAACTGAAAGGCCTCCTTACCTGCTAGTACATCCCGCCCTCGAACGGCAGTCCAAGCCGAGCGCCTTCAGTCCGGCTCCTGCAATCCACATACAGGAGCCACCCTTTCTCGTGCCACATCCTCAAATCGATCTCATCGCCAGGTTCGAGTGTGACTGCGTTGATACTGACATAGTGATAGTCCTTCGTGACCTCCTTACCATCCACTGTCCTGGTCCTTGTAGTGGCCTTCGTCTTCAGCACTGGTTGAAGTTGGTCCTCCTCTTCAGCAGACTTCTTGTCCGCCCACTTATCGACATCGATGTCTACTTGCTCCCACTCCGCAGCCACGCCGAAGACGCGGACGCCGCAGCTCTTGCAGAAGTACCAGCCTTGCGTCTTGGAGAAGGTGCGATAGTCTCCAAGTTCGTCGAGTTTGGTGGGTGAGATGAGGATGAAGTCTTCGCTGGGGTCAATGGGTCGACAGTGGAAGAAGCCCATCTTCTGGCATGTCGAGCAGTTGCATTTGTACAAGCTGATCGATTTCGGGGTGAAGTCGTTGGCTTGTCGATCGTAGTTTGGCGGAAACGTCAGGCGGATCTGGTACTGGACGAATCCGCAATGGCATGATCCGGGGTAGCCTTTCGTGGTCGACATGATTGCTTGTAAGTCTGGGGCAAGCAGTGCGGGAAGCGGGCTTCTTGAACTGCTGGTGATACTACTCAGTGTTTCGTAGTCGCAATCTGGTCTCAAGATAAGCGCAGGCAGCAGCCTCGCTTACGAAGCATACAGAGGGTGCATTCTTGGAACAACCCAGCCCTTCCTGCAGGCCTTACTTATGGTCGCTGTTGCGAGAGCAGGCGTCCAATTATCTCCGAGCCGTAGCAAAAGTCCCCGCTTCAGCGCCAAAGCTCATTGGTGAGTCAAGTCACTCAGTACCAAGTCGGAGACTTCGTAGATATCAGGCTTGATAGCGAGAGTTTTCAATCCTTATGGTAAGACGAAATAGTCGCTGAGTCACCGATGGAGAGATGACCGCGCTGAATTACTCGACGTCACTCGTCAGCGGGACCCTGACGGCATCTTGTGACATTGGTTTCTATCCAGCCAGTAGCACGACCGTCTGCTATTGCGCGGCTGTATATTCTCCAGAACTTGTTAGAGAAGGAAAGACGCAGCGCTGCAGTAGAAGGAAGTTCGGTGGTCGGCAGCCAAGCGCACCGGCCTCGCCTAAAGAAGCAATCGCGGCTACCAATCCACTGCGCTTCTTTCCCTGCATCAACACTCCTTTCGACATGGGCATCGGCAGCGGCATCGCCGTGACACTCTCGTTCGTCAGCTGCATATGGCTGCCTGCAACTTTGTTATGTTGCTTACCATGGATACAGAAGCGTGAGTGATCGCAGCGGTTGCGCGTGCAGTGCAGTCACGTGCAAAAATTAAATGATCACCAGAGATGCTGTACCTTCACTGGGTTACCATGTTCCCCGGGAGATGGCTTGACGAGCCTGAAAGAGCTGGATTCCTGAGTACGTAGCAACGTTGGTCGATCATATTCATTGCTCATGCGCCGCAGAAAATCAGGTCACGCCTTTCCGCGTCGCAACGAACGATGGTCACAGACTATTCACGTGGCTCGTCGCACCACTGGGTGTATATGCCAGACATATAAGTGACTTTATACACGAGCAGTCCGGTGTCGAAGATGTCACCGACAAGCTAGCGTTCCGCCTGTTGCGAGATGATCCGGAGTCTCGGCTGCTGATTTACTTTCACGGCAACGCGGCAACGCTTGGGCAGCAGAGACGCACCGAAGAGTACCGCTCATATGCCTCTGGCGCCTGCGAGAAGGTGTTCGTGTTGGCGTTTGACTATCGTGGCTTTGGCAAATCTAGCGGAGTTCCTTCAGAAGCCGGTCTTAGGAACGACGCAGAAGCCATTGTCGACTGGGCATTGAATGTTGCAATGATCCCTCCCCAGCGCATTGTGCTCCTCGGTCATTCTTTAGGAACAGCGGTTGCAACGGCTGTGACAATACAGTACGCTGAACTTGGTATCGAATTTGCAGGCATCATCCTGTGCGCTGCCTTCACGAACGCTGGCAATGCGTTCGCC
The DNA here is from genome assembly GCA_011058865.1 of Didymella keratinophila. Taxonomy (NCBI): domain Eukaryota; kingdom Fungi; phylum Ascomycota; class Dothideomycetes; order Pleosporales; family Didymellaceae; genus Didymella; species Didymella keratinophila. The sequence continues at coordinate 83,027 of SWKW01000100.1, read as the reverse complement.
TCATACTCGATCGGTGGCGTCATACCAGTCCTCGCTCCTGTCAAGCTGATCCCAGCTGTCCAAAACTGGTTCAGTCGGAAGATGCGGGACACATGGAGGACTGACGTGCGCTTAGCTGCACTTACCCGTAAGTTCGTGGAGAACCGCTCGAAGTCGGTATTACGAGGCTGTTGCGCGTCAGAGACTATCGAATGCCGGACTGCAACTAACAATGTGAACGACAGACAAGTACTCCAAATTGCGGCTAGTTTTCGTACATGCTGAGGACGACGGTACAATGCCTTGGGATCAGACCGAGGAGCTGTGCAGGTCGACACTCCGCGCTGCGATTGAACCAGGTGCTAATGACGATGCCTGGAGCGCTCCAAAATACGAGGCGGTCGATCTAGGCGAGGCTGGTAAGCAGGAAATCTGGGAAATCCATACCACACGCATCGAAAAGCTCATAGCCAAGCATGGAGGTAAGCAATTCCCCGCCCGTTACAAAGAAGACCAAGAAGTTGGCGTGCTTGTGGCGCGCTTCGGCTCTTCGAGATCGCTTTTGGAGATCGTCGATGTCCCTGGCGATCATCCAGGTGTGCCCGAACTACCACAGAAACTTTGCCAAGGGCTCAGCGCAGTTCTTTGACGGCTTGGTAATGCTGCAGGCTGCGCTGAGCCTTCATCTTATGTGCTCGAAGACAAAGGATGTTGGTGTTGATGGTGGCATCGACACCGCCTCTGTAAGGGTCCAGTGCGCACGAGCGCAATGACTTCACTTTGCGGCAGCCGGCACGGTATCTAACCGCAAGAGGCTAACAGCATTCTTCTAGACCACAACCAGATGATGACATGGAGCCCAATCGCCCTTGCGATTCTCCAGACTTTCGGATTGACGGCTTCGACCACGCGCTTGTAGGGTCTTGGACCTAGATCTATTTGCGTAATTGTGCGATCACAGACCGACTCTTCCGCGCTTGTGAGGAACATCGTCGTGTTACACACAACGAGCAGCCTCAGCTATTTGTGTTCTCAGAGAGGCGGTGCCAGCATTTTGGAACGCAGACAGCCTCAGGCTCACGACTTGCTGCAGCGGCAACGAGACGATGTCTGCAAAAGCAACGCATGATTAATGCGAGGTTGTGGGGCCAAGGGTCTTACGACGCTCGCTACTCCCAAGCGCTGGCGGCTTCCAAGATGTCTCGGTGGCCTTGTGCGTCACCTGCTTTTGGTCCTCTCATGACGTCCTAAAGCGGACGCACCGGATACAAAGCCCACCTGCACGCTTCACTGCGGTCCGCATCCATGCTCTCGTGAAATTCACAGACCGCCTTTGTTCTCGGATTTGCTGTTCCAAGACCCGCTTTCAACGAATCCTCCAGTCGCTCGTGTTTCACCTGTCACTACTTTCTCCACTTCAAGACCGTTGCAGCCGCCGAACTCTTAATATTTTATCGTCGTCGCCAGAACCTTTGCAACCTCTATAATTCAATCTCTACACCATGCCTGCTATCGCCCACCTTGCACCTCGCTTCCTCGAGGGAGGATCTTCCGGAGGTATCTCTGGAACCGCCATTGCCGTGCTCGTCATCGTCGGCATCATCCCTGTCATTGCACTCATCTGGGTGTGCATTTGGCTTCTCTTCTTCTACAGCAACGGACGCAACTGCTGTTGCATGCGCCGCAAGACAGCCAAGTCCGAACTCTCTACAGTCGAACAGGGTCTGTCCAGTGCAGAGACTTTGAACGAGAAGAACGACTACACATTGCCTCAGCGACCAGTCTCCGCCTGGAGGACCGAGAGCGGATCTTCCACCGAGCGACCAAGAGACAGCAGGGGAATTCTGAAGAAGGAGCACCGCCCCAGGGAGAGCATGCAGAGCCAGTGGAGCAGCAACAGCACTATCGGCGTGGTCCAGGAACCCAAGCAGGTGGTGTGAAGGATGACCTCAAATACAGCACTTCGTTGTTGAGTGCTTGTAATGCAATCCCACAATATCAATCCGCAACCACACCTACCCACCTCACATGGCTGCATCTTCTGAACCCCAATCCATCGCGTCGCCAGCGATGCACTGGCATTCAATTTCGAATCTGTAGGCATACACTGCCACACTGGAAGCCGGTTTCCGAAATGAGCTCGAAGCCACAATATCGCTTCACCTACGGAGACCGAGAAGCCCATTTCACGGAATCGTCGGCAGCATCGCTCGTATGCACGCAGCAACCGCAAAATTACGCCAAGAGCATTGCATCCACCGACTCCGGCACATTCGCCAAGATTGAACTGTGCTCCGCCAAGGCAGCTATCCTTTGTTCACGATGGTAGCGTTGGTGTTGAAGTTAGCTGACTCCGGGACGACGCGCTCCCCGCAGAGGCAGGAATGCATTCCTGAAGATCTCGCCTCCACTGCTTTGGGTAACCGGGATTACAGACCCCGGATCCAGTCTCGCTTCGCACGCTTCAGCGACCCAGACTCTCGTGTGCCGTTTGCGGAAGAGGACTGCGACATGTTGTTACTTGAACGATTCCATGTAAAAATCCTTCGTTGCGCGGAAAGAACAAGATGCGAAATGATGGAGGCGCAGTGGAGCTGTACGATCGCCACATGTGCGACAAGGTACAGGGCTGAGGCATCTGGGGTTTCGACTGGCGCAGATCACCCATTGAGTGGACATGAGGCTCTGCATCTGCTGCAGGCCGCACGATACGATCATGTAATGAATCAACGATTAATGACTATTCTTGACATCAGCCATTTCATCGCGCTTGCCTTTTGTATGACTTCTTCGTTGGCCCTGGCTGCACCTTCCCTTGAATTGAACTGCCCCACTGATAGATTGAGTGACCACAGAAGAGACCAGTGATGTTGATTTGTTGACACTTCACCATCAGTATTGTACTTCGGACTGCGCTTGCCTATTTCAATTGACAGCTCTGTCATTATGCCGTTGCCGTTGCCTTTGCCTTTATGCATCTGAACTCATCAGTGCCCATGCATCTCACCGCCCAATCAGCTGCGCCAACTCCGGCACACGAAACTCACAGCGATCTGAGGCGCTCCCACGCGTTCACCGCATCTGCAATGTGGGGCAAGTCATCCAAAACGCATCTGAGAATCACGATCGAGAAGCCAATTGAAGGTCACCTGGACGATGTTGAGAGGAAGGCACGGCGCTGATAGGCATGTGCCCTCAACGCCGGCGCCTCAAGTACCTTGAACACGACTACATGCCCCTCAACACACTGCCCCTCCATCTATACCGTCACTGTATTTGAACTGTGATTTCGCTGTGACAACCCGTCTCCGGCGCCTGCGGACACTTTACAGCAAATTTCAGCGTCAGGCAACAGCAAAAGGCACGGCGAAGCGGCGCGATTCCTCGTCCGACATCTTAAAGCCTAAGGCCGATTGTTTCACGGCGGGCGCATAACCAGCCATTCGCCGCCCGTCGTCCGCATCGCTACGTCAGCACCTACAAAAGTGTCGCGCAGCGCCTCAGAACGCGTACGGCGTTCGAGGTGTCCTGCAACACAATACCGCCACCATTTCCTCCGCGACGACCCTGCTAGCCCAGCTACGCATGCTGAGGCTTTATCTACGATCACGACCTGCTGCTCGTGGCGCACTACAGAAGACGGTTGGCTTTGGAGGCGCGAGTTATATCAGCCTCAGTTTGAGTACCCCGATTAAGATTGGTGAGAAGAGTAGTAGCACTATGGCTGCGCCGGATGAACAGAGCGGGGAGTTTAGAACGAAGACGCAGCAGAGTCCGCTCGCGTCGCAGCGGCCAGATGGCCAGGTTCCGGGGAGGATCGCAAAGTGGTTTCCGCTGAGCGCCAGTGATGGCTTCTCGCAATGGGTGAGTAGCGGATTTGACGCTACTCAGGAGTGTTTTGAACGCTGCTAACGAGTGACAGTGGGCTGGTCTGTCTCCCATGGCCACAGAACACCGTGTCATGTCCTTCATTCCCTACCTGCAGAGCCCGCCGACACATACACAAACAGGCGCTGCTTCAGCACCAACATCGACGTCCCCGTCAACAGCAGATCTCAACGCACCGCCTAAGAACCCCGAAGACCACACTACGACCGACACCGCCACAGACCCGTACGGCCCGCGGAGATGGAACTCGCAAATGGTCGAGCTGAGCGGCAAAGGCCGCGCTTTGAACGAGTTCAGTGTCGAGCGACTAGGCGAGGAAGCCGACGAGAACCTTGTCATGCTGCACGGTTACGGCGCAGGACTGGGCTTCTTCTACCGCAACTTCGAGGGCTTATCGCGGGCCGAGGGCTGGAAAGTGTACGCGCTGGATTTGCTCGGCATGGGCCGCAGCAGCCGCTCTACATTCAAGATCCACGCCAAGGACAAGGATGGCAAGATTGCTGAGGCGGAGTCCTTTTTCATTGATGCTCTGGAAGAGTGGCGCATCAAGCGCGGGCTGGAGAAGTTTACACTGCTCGGCCACAGTCTCGGCGGCTACCTCGCCGTTGCATATGCACTGAAGTATCCCGGACACCTGAACAAGCTGATTCTTGCAAGCCCTGTCGGTATTCCAGAAGATCCATACGCCGTCAGCGAAGAGATGCCTAATCCCAACGACTCCACAATGGTCAACGAGTTCACACAAGACGCAGCGTCAACGCGCAACGGCGTCCAGCCCTCGACCGCAGACAACAACAACTTCCTCAACCAAGCGAAGAAGAACGCCGAGAAGCCCAACCAGCCGCCCCGCCGCCGCATGCCCGGCTGGCTTACATACCTCTGGGAGGCCAACGTGCTGTCACCATTCAGCTTCGTGCGCTGGAGCGGTCCGTTAGGCCCGCGTCTCGTATCCGGCTGGACGAGTCGACGCTTCTCGCACTTGCCAGAAGACGAGGCACAAGCCCTGCACGACTATAGCTACGCACTCTTCCGTCAGCGCGGTAGCAGCGAGTACGCCCTTGGCTACCTCCTGGCACCCGGTGCGTTCGCGCGCTCGCCACTCATCCGCCGCATCCAAGGCGTTGGGCGGCAATGGATTGGTCCTCATGCTACACCCAGCGTCGACGGTGACGCGCCACCCCAACACCTTCAGGAATCACAGGGTCAGCCGACGAGGGAGAACGGATATCCGGTCATTCTGATGTACGGCGAGAACGATTGGATGGATGTTGCAGGTGGGTATGCGGCAGAGCAGAAGATTAAAGAGGAGCGCGAGCGCGTTTTGAAGGGCAAGAGCAGAGAGGAACGTGAGAGGGATCAAGCGAAGGCAAAGGTTGTCATTATCAATAAGGCGGGGCACCATGTCTATCTTGACGGGTGGGAGCAGTTCAACCGCGTTATGCTGGAGGAGATGAGGGAGACGAGGGAGGCGGACAAGCAGGCCAAGGGGCGGTTGTAGGATGGCCACTTTTGGAACAGCATTTGGAGGAAACTTGTCTGGCATTAGACCCAAGGAGCATTTGCTTAGAATTAGCGATTTGTAAACAAAGCGTATATCACTCAGTTCCGCGCGTGCAATATCCCATTCACGGGTTCATGTCTGTTAGGTAAGTGAGTTCGTCTGGTTCACAAACCCTCCCCTGCGTTCGACCATGGTACTAACTCTCCAGTTATACTACGAACATTGCTCAAGCTATATAGCCACGTCGCTTCTTTTGTGTTTTTCAGTCCATACAACACACTCACCTTCCTCCAATAGACGTTTCATCGACCAACATGAACCTCGATGATATCGTAGCGATCCGCGCCGTCCGCATCGCGCATGGAATGCACATGCCAGAGCAGATTCATCCCATGAGCGAGCACGAGCACAAAGACAGCTTCGATCCGGTAGAGCTGATGGTCACTGGCTGCGTTGGAAGATGAGGGACATGCGTGTCTTATACCCCTTTATCTCGGACGTCGCCGTACTTCGCGCGAGCGAAGAGAAGGCGAGGAGACGCTATGGAACTACCCATTTTACCTCGATCAACTTCTCTCCATCCTTGGTCTCTCGGGCGTGAAGCGCATCGCACGCGAAATGGCGATTGGTGTCGCAGTGCTGCACTGGGGCGCGCTAGTCGACGGTATGGATGTCGAATTTGTCTTTGGCGGCATATCTGACTCAAAATCTTCGACCTTCAACCCTAATGGAGGCAAAAGGGCGACGCAGCTCTGGCTTCTAGACTTCGACAAAGCGGCGAAGTTGCGGCTTCCGCGGGATGGGAAGTAGGGGTTTGGAGAGACGCATATGTGTAGGAAGATGGTCACGGCGGTTACGGCGAATGATCCGTATTTCCCTACACCGGATGTGCGCGGTCATGCTGACGTGCAGTGTGATGAGAAGGGCGGGTGCGTAGGGAAGCAAATTTGGGTCGCGTTTGAGGAAATATACATTGCAGCCTCTCGCGTTCCGATCACAAAGAACAAGGAGATTATGAAGACGATGGATCGGAGCACAAAGGATAAGATATCTGAAGCCTGGCCGAAAGAGTTCTTGCGCATGTGGAAGCTAGAGCAAGTGAGATTGGGGAAGGGAAGGATGGGGGGTTTGTTGCTTTTGGCTAAGGTGTGACTACATAGATTCAGTCGACAGTAATGAACGTTACCTGCCGTTGGCTGTGCCATGAGCTTTACCTCCTGTTTGTCTTTTTTGTGCTTGAGCTTATGGCGACTGGGGGATGCGATCGAGTTGTCCAGTGCGTGATACGTAGCGAGTATGGAAGATCACAGAGATCAGAAGAACCATGTCCATGAGGATCTCTTCAAATGAAAGTGGCGGGGTTGCTTCGAGCATTTTGGCAAATTCTTTTGACGCCTGTTGTGTTTTGTTGTTTTGTTGGTGCAGTGGGATGATGCGCATTCGAAAGCGTGGAGGACGCCACTCTTATGTACTTGGTGAGAGCGAGACGCAAACAAAGAGTATCAGATGAGACAAAGTCCGAGCTCTGACGTTCCTGTGTGACGTGTGTTTCATTTCAGGTCTCTTCTCGCTACTTCTTCAGACCACCATCAATGAACGCACGCACCTGCTTCTCCACATCCCGAGTGACTTCTACCTCCTTCACTATACCAGATGCCGCCTCCTCATCCTGCTTTGCTAGCTACTTCTTATCCTTGAACTTGCGCGCTGTCTTTAGATAGACGAAGTAGCCCATGATCGCAAGCAAAGAAGGCGTGAAGATGCACATTGGGATAAACACGGGCAAGGGAATGGGACCAACTTTGCGGTCTTCTGCGTTCATTGGTATTTTGGATGACATGGTGATTGCGTAGCGGTGAGTGGTCGGTTGCTTGGTATTTGGTGATCGCGAGGAAGGTTCTGGAAGTCAGATTGATGTGGCGATTGGTATGGTGGTGCACTGTGAAAGTTCAGGCTGTGTAGATGCACAGAGCACTAATTGTACAGGCTTAATGTCAGTGTGTATCGGTACCTTCCAGTTCACATGTACACGCGGAACCGTGAGAAAGATTGACGCTGGATTGTCTGGGAAAGTGTAAAGCAGGACGATGACACGTGGATTCAGAGAGAGTGACTAAATGTTTGGGTGTTATCATGTACCATACACATCTTGTTGTAGCATATTTCCCATTATCTACATTCTACGTAGCACGACCCACATCCTTGCCTTCTTCCTCGTTGTACCATGGGTTATGTCCAGACACAACAGGCATAAGTGGATGCATCGCCAATCCAGAAGGTCGACGAGCTCGATCATGCCGCACCTGAGGATTCTGGATCTCGAAAGTAGTGCCTTCTGCCTCAACAAGCTGATCTTTGTTCTTCACGGTATCCGCAACCAGGCTTGCTTGCATCGCCTGGTATCGTTCCAGGCTCTGTCGAATGTGCTGGCGAGACCAGCGTTGCATACCTAGATACTGGGCGCGCTCACACTTCTGTTCGAGAACAGCTTCCATGTCGACTGGTGCAGATTCGTTGGCTTTTCCCCGACGACGAGCTCGCCAGTATTCAAATATAAGTGGTATAATGAGTAGAGCGAACACAATGCCAATGATTGTGCCTGCAATCTTTGCGCCAGCGTTGTGAGAGTCTGAAGCTGTAGAAGCGTCTGTTGATGGAACATCTGGAGTAGATCCAGAGTTCGACTTCGTCGGCGCTGTCTCTGCGAGATCCGAGATGGATGCCTCCGCAGAGGGGGTGTAGAGCTCGAAAGCTTCTACAGTCATCTCCGGGACAGACTTGACGACCTTGGTGGGACGAAGTGGAGCTATGAAGTCCAGTGGCTTTGTCTGACGTATGAAAGAGACCCTTGGAGCGTCAGTAGCAGCATCTTGAAGATCTGTAGAAGTTACTGTGATATGGACAGTATTTGCTAATGGAGGCACGCCAGTGCCAGCCGGCAGCAGTAATGATGATAAGGTAGATGCTTTTATAAACGAAACCGTAAAAATTGTAGGCAACGGATCCAAAGTGAACTTAGGCATGTTCGGCGCACCGGGCGCTGCAGTAGGCCAGGTGAAGTTGGATAAACCTGCTTGAGACATAATATTTGAGAAGCACAAAGACTGTCTGGATAGGGTTGGGTTGAACAAAAGAATACAGTGGTAAGTGAGACATGTGCTAACCTCGGACTGTCTGCCGTTCGTCCATATGCAGTGTCGCGTTATATTAACGCACAATGTCTTCTACATACTGGGATACCGAGCTCTTGTTGGCGGAACGGTGTCAGCATTTCGCATACATGATATGAAGGTAAGTTCCATCGCGTCGAAACTAAGGAGGAATTTTGCTTCACTGCTTCGACACATTGCCGTAGAGTATGGGCATCAGGATCACAACATCTCGCGGAAATATGGTTCGGAACTTGGATGGAAGATACTCTATTCGCAACTACTTAGTTTCTTTGAATACGGCAACCCAGTCAGCGTCTGAGTGGCGAGACATCCCATACTGCGCTGGCTGCGGACGTGAAAGTCCTACCGTAGGAAATGGCCGCGGCTGCACGGACATTGGTCGACGGTCGAAGTGGCGACCGGCACCAGCAAAAGGTATGTCTGAATCCATAGAGCCACAGCGTGCTGCTCCATTGTCTTTCTTTCGCCCGCCACAGCACGCAAATGGACGACGCCCGTTGCGATGTGCAAGATGTGCAGTAACAGCCCAAATGGCGACCATGCAAAGTATGGCACCAATCACGCCGACTGTAGCAAGAACTGCCACAGTGCTGAACTTGTTGCGCGGCGCATTATATATGTTGTCTTCCTGCGCTTCCATCCATGCAGTCGCGGTCGGCACGTTTGTGTAGGTGTATGAGACGGAAGGCACGACCGCAGACGGCTGTTCACCATCGGCCAAAGCTGATACAGGAGGTGACCACTCACCGTATATCCGAGCAGATGAAGATGGCGACCAACTCCAAGCTTGGCGCGGTGCCAAAGTCGAGTGCGATGGCACTGCGGTTGAAGTCATTGTGGACATGCAAGGATGCTTCAAGCTAGATATTGGCAAGGCAGCAGCCAGTGTAGAAGCGACGATGTGGGTGAAACGCATGGTTGTCGGTGTGTGGAAAGAGTGTTGCAAGTATCTGGTTGGGAAAGAGTCAGTGTTTGGGGAGAGTGGTGCCTTCCGCGAACTTATGGACCTGATTCTCCTAACAACACTGTTAGTGAATGTCGTATGGATTCAGATACCTTTCACCCGATCTGACCATTGTTTTGGAACAGCATCGTATAGAGCGAGCAACATACCACATATCGAAGCTAACCTGACGAACAACCACGCCCCTTCCGCCACCGCATCCACACTGGTCGCCACCGCACCGGCAACCTACCCATTTATCATAAGTCAACAACACTTCAAATGTCTCTAGCTGCTTACCCCTTTCTTAAGACGATGTAGAATTCTGTCAACCTGCGACGCGGAGCGCAGTACATCGGGATTGCGAACGGAGTACCTACTCCCTCAATCGAACCAGAAGAAGTTGCTTTGGTCGAGGCCGGAGTCATTCAGCAGGATCCTAAGCATATTGTATCTCCAGCCTCTGGAGGTAGGCCTCACGTGCAGCCTACAGCTGTCGGCACCAAGACTCCTCTGGCAGCAGCCGATCGGGCGCTGGTGGCTGGAATTTGGGCTATGATGACACCTTCGAAGGCGGTCAATTTGCGACATGGAGCGCATTATGTCGGTGTACAAGTGCCAGACCCTCGAGTTGCGGTTGATGGTGGCGAACCTGATCAACCCAAGCAAGACGAAGAACGGGTTGACAGCGCAACTAGCGAGACTGTACCTACACCTACATCTTTCCTAGATTCTCAACTTTCCAGGCACACCAACCATGTCGAGGAGTGGTACCACGACTCTCATATCGCAGAGTTCATCCGCTACACTGAATACTGCTTCACAGCCAAGCCTCCACGCCTCCTGACTACGTTTTACAACGTGACCACGATCGCCCACCCTTATCCATCAGTCGCATGCTTGATGCTCCGACACGCACATCAGCAAGGCCTAGCCCAACTTGCTCGGAGCACGGACATCTTAGAAGTCTACACCGTCGGTGAAGCTGATCCCATCACTCAGTTCAATGGTGGCTTCAGTCCGCACTGGTGGGTTGGCAAGACCCCTGCTCACGTGCTTGTGGGCCCTATGGCTGGAAAAATAATATCCGGAATGCGCAAAAGAGGCTGGACAGGAAGACGAGCGAGAAGCAGTACAGGAACAGGCGCTTGGATGACCAGCGACAGAAGACCGTGGAGGGTGCCAGGCGGCAGGAGCGGGGTCTACCTATGTGCGACGATGAGGATGGAGATGTGGAGATGTCTGATGCTTGAGGTTGCATTGGCAGTAGTCGTTGTGTTGCCAATGATGGTTGGATAATAATGAATTACTTTGGGTTATCTTAAGAACTCTGCTTACGATCACAGTAGATATAATAGAGGCAGACCGTGTACCCTGTCATGAAATGGATTGGATTAAGCGATGATAAGAATAGCTGCAACAGGGAATCAGCTGCCGAAGCAAAGGCAGGCGTAACATCCAATCACCCAGGCTCCACCGAGTACGTAACATCATATCCACATACAAACATACCACCCAACAACATCACAAGAAATACAGCCGTCTACGTGTAGACCGACTCCGTAAACGAGTTCACCTGCAACCCGCGTTCTGCCAAATCCGCCTTCTCCATAAACTTCAATTGCATCCAGACCAGATGTCCCTGGATGCGATCCAATTCCGCTCTGATCTCCTTCACTGGACGCACCATATCATACAAGTGACCTTGCTTGTGCTCCTTGTCGTTCTTCGGATTCGGCGTGAAGTGATCGTAGTCCTCGAAGGTAAGGATGTTGTCATCTGGATCTGCGTGGAAGAGCGTCCTGAACACTTCAGTGTTGGTGGTGGCACGATTGGTCCACTCTTCCCACAGCTTGTCTGAGAGTGGATCTGCGACGAACTCTGCCTCAGGCCCAGGCTGCGGGTCGTTCGGGGAGTCCTCGCCTGGAGGCTGTGCGTTGGGGTCGTCGGAGGCTTCAAGAGCCTGGGCAGGGAGGAGACCCATGTGCTCGCGCCAGAGGTTAGAACGTAAATCGTGTGCAAGACGGGCGGCCTTGTAGGGCTTGCCGTCCATCTGACTGTCAATTTCGTCTCTGTCCTGCAAGACGATCGACAGCTCAGAGTCGTGCAGACCCAGCTGCGAACGGTCATTGATGTTGGAGGAGCCGCAGATGACGTATTTGTCGTCAACAATGCAGAGCTTGGCGTGGATGTACAGCTCTTCCTGGAAGAAGTGCTTCTTCTCCTCCTCTGGGTCGCCCTCCCACTCTTCGTTGCTGGGCTTCTTGTCGTTGAGCATAGCATCGTCGGCTATCGAGTCGGGATCAATCACGCCGCCCTGATCACCCTTTCCAACGTCAACTTCCTGGCCCATGAACTTGTTTCTAAGCTCCTTTGCCTTTGCTCTTGCCTCTTCACCGTCTTCGAGAGGTGCTTCCAGTTCTTCGATTTCAGCCTGTTCGAGATCCATGTACGACGTCCCTGAGTCCTCCTCCCGCTTCTTAAGCGTGGGTGTGACATTGATGCGGTCGTACGATCGCAGGTTGAAGAAGAAGATGTGCTCGTTGGGGTCAACGCCCTGCGCCTTGACTCGCTCGAAGATGCTGTCCTCGCCACGGCAGATGCTCTTGAATTGGTAGTCCATAATTGCGCGAGTTCCGGCGGCAGCATTGTCTCGGAGGTCGCCTGCGAAACCCGGGATAGCTGGAATGACGATAATAACTCGGAACTTGCGGCCTTCCTTTCCGGCGTTGACAACAGCCTCAACGATCGCAGCACCAATCTGGTTGTGAACAGGACTACTGTCGTCTTTCCGTGTGTTGGTGATGAAGAACTGGTTCTCGATGTATACGTAGTGCTTTGCGTTCCGAATAAGTTCGATGTATGCGTTCTGAATACTGTGCTCCTCAGGTAGAATACCCATACTCCAGTCGCAACTACTTCGCACCAGCTGGGCATGTACCGTGCCGCGGTTGTCGAGGTTCTTCTGGGAAAGTGGCGTCTTGGGATGGTGTACGTAATCACCAACTGGGAACTTGGGTCTCTGTACTCCAATTAAGTCCTCGTCCTCGCCCTCTCGTCCTTCCATGGTGATCCAGTCATATCGCTCATCGCGCTTGTACTTGTCGCGCTTGACGAAGTTCCAGCGAAGGGCGAAGTGTTCGGCGATATCATACACTGCCGGGCCAATGACGCCCATAGCGACATCGTGCCATGGCATGCGACCGTACTCGAGCTTGTTAAGCTTATTCGACTTCCAGTCTTCGACGCCTTCGAAATCAAGAATGCGGTTGTTGTTGAAATCTTGGCCAGGGAAGATTTGATTCTGAATTCCAGAGGGGTGCACATCCGCCAGCGGATGCTGTTTGTTGTCCCATCGTCCGTAGCACAAATCTAGACCTCCAATAAAGGCCATGGCGTAGTCGATCACGATGAACTTCTCGTGATGCGCCCAGTAGAAAGTCATATCTGACGCGTTCTCAAACACATTGTGATCTGGGTGCCTCATCACGTTGATGTTGCCGTATCCTGGCTCGCCTTCCTTGATAAGACTACTCAAGGCCTTCTTGGTGTGCTGACTGTTACATGTGAGTGCAGCAGAGACCTGAATATGTCAGCTTGGCGCACTCGTAAGGCCTCAGTCGTTTATGCACCTCTTTATACACAGAAACGTAGATCTTCACACCAGCCTGCGCTCTGCGCTTCAGAATCTGATCCAATCGCCATTGCTGGTTGTAGAAAGGAGGGCGCTTGAGGAACAATTCTGGCGATAACCACCAATCCGCAATGTAGATCGTCTCTTGCGCCTTCTCCAATGCCTCGGCAACTGCCCAGAAGTAGTCGCGCCCATCAACGTACCACTTCACCAAATTGCCTTCTCTTTCGGGCGCAAATGAATGGAATCGATGGTTCTCCCCGACTCTTGTGCGCTTTGCATCTGTAGCCTGCTCGTGCTCCTCGTCGTGACGGTGGTTGGTGTTGAACAGATTCTTGAACTTGCCCACTTTGTGGCTGACATGCACCGCCTTGATGTGCGCATCTCTCAGCTTCGTATGCTCAAGCTTCTCCTGCAGATCCTGGAGTTTCTCGCTGGCCTTGTGGTTGAAAGGGTGAAAGAGCTTCTTCAGCCCCTTCTGCTTCCCCGCATCAGACATGTTTGAGGCGCAAGAACGCTGCGGTGCTGATCACAACAGAACGCGACGATTGAGGCGCGGAAAGAGGCTGAGAGGTGAGGCTTTGCAGTGGAGAAGCTCGCAGCGCAGGGCCCGGTCTTGTACACTGTTGTAGCACTGTGCAAACAGGTATTCACTGTGGGGTCTCTGCAGTGATGCGTGAGCGGGAAAGAACGGATTACGTGCGCCAAGGAACTTTAGCCACACTCAGGCTGGCCCCGCGTCTAGGGCTGGCTGATCGACGAGATTCGCAGTTGTTTCATGTGTCAATTGACCGCGTGCTGCCGCGTAGATTTCTGGTGTCGTTTGCGCATCCTGCATGTATGTTTCGAGGGCTTTCTGTAGAGCGCGGTCTACGAGAGCAGAGAACGTCTCCAAACCTTCATCCCAACTCACTCGGAAGCCGGCTCCGATCCTTGCGCGGCATCATCTTGTCGCTGCGTGTGATTGGACTAGCGGGACGCCTCGAGAATCTGGAGCACGCGAGCTCTGCCTTGTTCGTCCACACCAGGCCTGATGGCTGCAAGGGGCAGTTGTAGTGACAGATACGGCAAATGCTTTTGTTCATCGCCTGCACGTCAGAGGCGGTCAAGACCAAGCGCAGGCTGTGAGTGCAGCAATAGACATCCAGGACCAAGCTTCGTCCGCTCGAAATAAGCTTTCTGCCAGATCTCCACCTACGCACATCTCCCGGGTTGAGCTACGACGAGCCACGACGAGCCACAGACCCTCCGCGGGCGTGTGAAGCATGGCTCTGATAATCATGAATGGCGTTTTGCGCCCCTATGTCACGAGTCATATGGTATGTGATGTGTGTAGGCTCTTGATAGAAATGGTTTACAATGAACACGAATACGCTGATATGCAGAATTACAACACAAGCGAACGCCTCCCCAGCTGGGAAAGACACCCTGTTCAGTCATTGGCTCGCCCGCCGTCGAATTGCGTCCCTCGAAGTCACCACCATCGGTCAAAATGCACCACCAAACGCCTCAAACTACGACAGGCCACCCATTTCTCCACTCCAGATAATTCCAGCCGAAGAAGAACTGGCCTGCCTCGTACCCAACACTCGGCCTCACGTAATGGTAGTACATCACATCGCTCCCATCTTCCATCCTCATGATTCCCTGACCGCCTGGCGCATACACGTCCCCATGACTTGCCAGTATTGTGGAGCCCCCACTTTGTCTACAATCCTTCCCGTCTCGATCAACGTACGGTCCCGTAACTCTCTCAGCTCGACACACAGCAACCCTGGACTCGTCGCCTGGCGGCGCGAGACCACTCTTCGGCGTGTTGCAGCACAGGCCCACTGAGAAGAAAAGGTAGTAGTACTTGTCGTTCTTGAAGGTGATGCCACCTTCGACGACCGCGGCTGCTGCTGACGTGTTGGTGATGATGGGATGGATCTCATCCGCGTGATCAAGAACGCCATCAAGGGCCATCAAATACTCGTGCGAAGGCAAAGAGAACTGCTGGATCCCAGACCAGTAGGACCCGAACGTGAAGTACAAGGTATCGCTGGGCGAGTCCTGGAAGACGTAAGGATCGATGAGGTTATAGGACGAGTGCAGAGGGAGGTTTAGGGAGCCTCGATCCGTCCAAGGCCCGGATAGTGATAAGGCGGTTGCCACGCCGATTTGAGAGGCTTGGGAAGCCATGGTACTGACGGAGTAGTGCATGTAGTAATAGCTGCCAAACTTGGAAATTGATGGGGCCTTCAACTGTTAGCCATGGTACACATCTACTTCAAGAGATTCAAGGTAGGCTACCCATATGTCTTGGTTATCAGCGACATGTATCTTGGTGCCTTGAGGAAGCAGAGGTCCTTGGTACTTCCAAGGACCCTTCATTGATGGCGCAGTAGCGACAGCAATGTTGCCGCTTGTAGAGAAGCGCCAGTACGTGCCGTCCTCGTAGATGATGCTGGGATCATGTATCCCGGAGTTGTTGCCATGGCACAGGTTTGGATCAGGGTAAAACGAAGATGGAGAGTAAGTGGTTGTGTCACTTTCAGGGAGTGGTGCAGTCAGACCAAAGCAAAAGAGAAGAAGTAGAAAGGTTGCAAGGGTGACCAGTGTTGAGATACCCATGGCTGTGAGAAACGGGAGGGCCTTGGATTGGGATGAGTGTGGCGTATGTTTTGGATACACTCGCTGCGTACGGTGTGACGAAAAATGAAGAAAGCGAAGGCATCGAAGCTGTCATAAAGATCTTATAACATCGGTTTCGAAGAAGCAGGGTCATGCCGGTTAAGGTGCTGTGCTGCTGCGAACGCTGGTGCAGTGTTGATGGGCGCCGTGGTGGAGCAATAAGCTGTCGCCAAAGTGTGCGAACGATCGTGTTGTTCTCGTAGTATGTGAGGTACTGGAGCAGGGATCGGCTGTGTGTGGACATTTTAGAACCTGGCGGTACAGCTGGTAGTTATCGATTGGCTGGCGCTAATCTGGCTGTGAATCTGACTTCGGCCCTAGATGTAAGCCTCGCTGTTTGTTTTGAGACCTTCATTCAGTCATGAGGTACCGAAAGTACTCTCGTGAGCAAACAGTCAGTTGTGGTTCATCACAGTCTGGAAGGCCAACCCAGAGACTAGGGCGGTGAGACTGACTCGAGACGGTGCCGCCGCAAGTCGGAAGAACGCGCCGTGCACCGATATGGACTGCATAGCTATCAGCTTTGATAACTGTCAACTCTTCCTGGGGTGCTTGAGGTACGGCCGAGCACAGTGTGTGCTTCAGCTGTAGATAGTCGTATTCGGCCTGCGAATTCTCCGAGTCACACAAACGTAATCGAGGGTCGACGGCCGTTCTTGAAGCAACACAAGAGCGCCACGTGCGATGTCATAGATGGTGCCATGGATCGGCCGTCGTGGCGTGTTGTGCAAGAGCTGTGATGGATAGCTTACTGTAAGAGATAGAACGATGGTGATCGTCGAGTCTTGTACGACGTGTGTCGGAGCACTTTGACGGTGATTGGCGTTGTGAAGTGCTCGTTGTTACAACTCGCGTGGTCAGGAGGACGCTCGGGACTTGATCGACAGAATGCAGCAAGTGCGGGTAGGGCGCAACGTGGCTGTGATCACACCAGCAATATCGTTGTACGAACGCCTGTTTTGGCGCCATGCCGCCCTGGAGAGAATCATCTGCCGCAAGAAGTAGGGGATGTAAGTCAGAACCTGGTGTAGTGATGTCAGTCTGCATTGATGAACACATGTCGTTGTCTCAATTTGGACCGTCAATCAGTCTTTGGACGAAGATTGTCGTTGATTAAGAGGTCCATAGCGCTGTAACTGCTCATGGCGCCATGCGCTTATGCCCTATCGTGACGCCTCCCCAGGAATATAGGTTGCTCAGCTGGGAGCCTGGTAGCCATCAACGTCTGTACTGTTGGTCCATTCCTTGAAGTTCTCCACATTCTCCTTTGTCGTCTGCACCTTGTTCGTCATAGCCTTGAACGCGTCTGTACCGACAGCGCAGCGGATAGGAGGATCCTTCATGACAGCCAAGTCGTAGAAGACTTTGGCTGCCTTCGCTGGGTCACCGGCCTGGGTGTGATGCCTGCCCTGTGCGTTCTTCTTCGGGTCGATGTGGTCGTAGGCCTCGTTCTTAACTTCGCCGAACTCCATGCTGCGGCCTGACCAGTCGGTTCGGAAGCCTCCGGGCTCGATGCATGTAAGCTTAATGCCCCACTCAGGCTTCAGCTCCTTCGACAGCGCTTCTGTGAAGCCTTCCACAGCCCACTTGGACGCACAGTAGATCGAGAATGAAGGCACACCTGTCTCATTAGCTGGATGTTTCGAATCTGTGACGGTTGAGCCTACCAATTTGGCCTCCAATGGACGTCACTTGCTGAATGACACCGCCAGTCTTGAGCTCCCGCATCGTCTCAAGCGCCTTTCTTGTGACGTCAATCAATCCGAAGAAGTTGATATCCATCTGCTTCCTCAGCTGGCTTTCAGAGAGGGTCTCGAACGGTCCGCTCAGTCCGTAGCCGGCATTGTTCACAACGACATCGACACGCTTGAACTTCTTGATTGCAGCTTCGAAGGCCTTGTCGATTGAGCTCTTGTCGGTGACATCGAGATCTACCATGAGACTGTTGGTGTCGTTTGCGCCATTGAACTTCAGCTTTGAGCTGTTACGAGCGGTAGCAACAGCGTAGTCGCCATTTTTGAGAACAACCTTGACAAGCTCTTCTCCGAAACCGGTAGAGGTGCCAGTAATGAGGAAAACGCGGGGTGCCATGTTGTGTGATTGGATTCGAGGACAATTGAATCGGTTTCGTATGGCGTGTGGTACCTAGCAGTGGGGCACTCTATATGTCGTTCGTAACTAGGGTCCAGCCCTACGTCAATAACGGTCTTACGTCAAGAGCCGTCGAGCTCGAACGCAGACGGCAGCGTTTAGAGTACCATGCTAACCAATGACAGTCGAGGGAAACCACAAATCGCTACGCGTCCAGATCATGCAGCCGAATTTGATGAGTGACGTCGGGGTTCGAGCAGCTAAATTCATTATCTCCGTGATATCGAAGCTCGTCTCACCTCACAAGAGCGCACTTCGATGGGATCTGCAGGTATAGACGGGAGCATGCATTCTTTGCGTCTCCTCTCGCATTGCGCTTGGTCAGAGATGCGGGCACGAAGGGCTACAAGGCAGGTGTGAGCATGGGCGGCGCGCGTCACAAAAGGAGCGTCTACATTCACAGGAAGATCGCTTGAGGTCGAGCAAGAGGACAGAGGAACATCAAGTGATATGATCTCGAACGGAGATGCGTGACATTAACTGGAGAGAGACTATGCCGGATGAGGGTGGATGATTGAGTGGCTGAAAGCGGTTAGCTTGACGCGTTGGAAAATGGGCAGGCGCGACTTTCGCGTTTGACGTTGCCCAGCGCGATGCCCCTCTCCACCCTGTCAACAACGACTGTGCGTTTTTTGAGATACCCCATACCCACGGCTCGACGCTCTTGAAATTGCATTGCAAAGTGATCGAGACCGTAACACCTGTGTTTCGCACTCACAGACAATCCAGCCGGCACCATGACCGAGGTGATCAGAGACGAGGAAGTGCGCAGGCGCATCCGTCTGGCACAGGAGTTTCTGGACCCAGGTACGCATCTATGACTATGTTCAGGCTGCGCAAATACTAATGGTCATGCAGACGATGTCTCCCAGCGAAGGTAATGCGCCGCATGAACCACCGTAAACAAAGCGGTACTAACCGTCACAGCTACCGTCCAGATATCCTTGTGATGCTAAACAGAGGCCAGAGGAGACTTACAGTACGTCAGACGCCAGTCCCTGCATACGAGTGCATACTGACAGTTCCTAGGTTAGCATTGACGAGATCCGAGCACACAATCGTGAGCTGGCCGATGGTCTCCTGAACCAGCCCTTCGACTTCGCAGAGGCGTTCGACCGCGCACTCAAAAGTGTCGTCGAAGCCTTCACCGACCGCCCCAAGCACGAGTCCGGCCCTGATGTCGTATACTACTGCGCCTACATTGGCAGCTTCGGCGAATACTCGTGCAACCCCCGCACACTCAGCTCAAACCAGCTAAACCACATGGTGTCGCTGGAGGGCATTGTTACAAAGACGTCTCTTGTCAGGCCGAAGGTTGTCAAGAGTGTGCACTACAATGAGAACAAGCAGAAGTTTCACTTCCGTGAGTACAGAGACCAGACAATGACTACAGGTGCGGCGAGCACAAGCGTATACCCCACTGAAGATGAGGAGGGCAATCCTGTAAGCATCTAAAGGCACGAGATCTACATATGGACGACTGACAAAGCAGCTCGTTACTGAGTACGGCTACTGTATTTACAGAGATCACCAAACCATCTCCATCCAAGAGATGCCAGAGCGCGCGCCTGCCGGTCAGCTGCCGCGCTCCGTCGACGTTATCCTCGACGACGACCTCGTCGACCGCGTCAAGCCTGGAGACCGCATTCAGCTCGTTGGAATCTACCGCTCACTCGGCAACCGCAACGCTGGCTCAGGCAGCTCGACCTTCCGCACGCTCATCCTCGCCAACAATGTCATCCTTCTCTCCTCGAAGTCTGGCGGCGGTATCGCACAGGTCAGCATCACCGACACAGATATTCGCAATATCAACAAGGTCGCAAAGACAAAGCGTGTCTTCGATTTGCTCTCACAGTCACTTGCGCCGTCGATCTACGGGCATGACTACATCAAGAAGGCTATTCTGCTATTGTTGCTAGGAGGACAGGAGAAGAACTTAGAGAACGGAACACATTTGAGGGGAGACATCAACATTCTCATGGTCGGTGACCCATCGACAGCCAAATCGCAGTTGCTCCGCTTCGTCCTGAACACTGCACCCCTCGCCATCGCTACGACCGGTCGAGGTTCGTCTGGTGTCGGTCTGACAGCTGCCGTCACATCTGACAAGGAGACTGGCGAGCGTCGTCTGGAAGCTGGTGCCATGGTCCTGGCTGACCGTGGTGTTGTCTGTATTGACGAGTTCGACAAGATGTCTGACGTCGATCGAGTTGCCATCCACGAAGTTATGGAGCAGCAGACAGTGACCATCGCCAAAGCTGGTATCCACACCTCGCTCAACGCTCGCTGTAGTGTCATCGCAGCTGCCAACCCCATTTTCGGCCAGTACGACATCCACAAGGACCCGCATCGCAACATCGCCCTTCCCGACTCTCTCCTCTCCCGTTTCGATTTGCTCTTTGTCGTCACCGACGACATTGAGGATGCCCGCGACCGGATGATCTCAGAGCATGTTCTCCGTATGCACCGCTACCGTCAAGCAGGCACCGAGGAGGGCGCGCCTGTTCGTGAGGACGGTGCCCAGCTGCTAGGTGTAGGACTTGACCTCGAGGTCGATGCCAACCGTCCGACAGATGTGTACGAAAAGTTCAACCCTATGCTTCACTCCGGAGTCACTGTTACCATCGGGCGAGGAAGCAACAAGAACGTCCTCAGCATACCCTTCATCAAGAAGTACATCCAATACGCCAAACGAGAGAAGCCAATTCTCACGAAGGGCGCTGCAGACCACATTGTTGCCGCGTACTCTGCGCTGCGAAATGATGAGCTCGACTCTGGTACCCGCCGAACTTCCCCCATCACGGCACGAACACTCGAGACACTCATTCGTCTTTCGACCGCGCACGCAAAGTCTCGTCTGTCAAAGAGAGTGGAGCAGAAGGATGCGGAGATTGCTGAGCAGATTCTGCGCTTTGCGCTGTTCAAGGAAGTTGTCGAGGATGACCGCCGCAAGCGCAGGAGGACCGCCCGTGACCCTGATGCCATGTCCACCGACGAGGGCGAATCTGACGACGACGATGAGGATGGTGATGAGCAGGAGACCGCTGCCACACCACGAACCGGCGGTCCCTCCACACGCAGTCAACGCACAACGACCACACGCACGCCTGCACCCGCTGATGACGATGAAGAGGAGGAAGACGATGAGCTCTACCGCGTCACTCCAAGGATACAACGCACAACAGGGCGCACTCAGTCCTCCCGAGCCGGCCCCTCGTCACAGATCAGCGCCGCGTCATCACGTCCCGAATCGCAACTCCCCGCGACACAAGACGACCCGCAGGAGTCGCACGACCTCACACCAGCGCGTCTGCAGGTCTTCCAGACCGCGCTTGGTCAGCTCATCGACGGTCCTCTCTTCGCCAACGATGCTGCCGACGTCGAGCCGCTCGTTGCCGCTGTCAATGCAAAATTGGGCGGCGGAACTGGAAGGCAGCCATTCGATGCTGATGAGGCCGAGAAGGCGCTTGAGACGCTTAGTGAGCGGAACAAGATCATGTACTCGGGCGGTATTGTGTACAAGATCTAGACGGGCTATGTGTTGCATGAGGACGATATGGGTGTTAGATGGCGTTTGTATAGTGCCTATGTTGAGCAATGATACCATGATTCAGATCTGATAATTTCGAGTGCTTTCCCAGTATCTTCACGGCCGGAAGCTGCCATCTGCATGTAGTCGTAAACAAGTGCGGATCCGCCCGGTGCCTGACCTGATGCACTTCGCTCTTGGAACATCCGCAAAGCTTGACTCCCTGACCTTGATTTGGTGGCGTGCAATTTAGTAGCACTTTCTTTTGATGCCTTCCATACCACAGTGCGGATCCGGACAAAGTCAGCTGCCTCTGAGGGCTAAAGCTGACCACCAGCCTTGAATCTCGTTTTCTAGAGCTCCTGCGTGCCCACTGTTCCTGTACCCCTACGGTGGAGTGGAGCCCGCGGCAGTGTTGTTATTCATCTCGGAAGTGTTGCCGTCACTCCTGGTCTGCCGTTGTGGCTGCAGCGCTCGTGAACTCTGTTCGGAGTCGGTGCTCGAAATCTATGCTGTGACAAAGTCATCCCGAACGATCTCCCTAAAGATCTCCTCTCTCCGAGCTGATGTTGAGGGAAAACCGTGCTGGCGCGGGAGCGGATGATTGCCCGCCGGAAAACTTGGCAAGGGACCCCGGGTGCCGGGAAGCCCCAGACCCAGCCGGAGGCAAGCGCATCTTGACCATCGTCATAGCGTCGATTCCTCATTTCTCCGCACGGCCTCCTTCCTTATTGCCTGGCTGTGCGTTCGCCAGAACCGAGAACCCAGCCAGTGAGCTCAGGAACAGCGTGCTAGGCGCGGTCTGTGATGAAACATAAGAGAAGACGTGCTCCCGGAGGTCGCGCGAAAATATTGCGAATCGCCCAGAACACCCCAAAACACGTCGTGAGCTTTGACACGAAATCCTTTTTCCCCGAGTCCTTACTTAACAAAAATCAAGACTTTAGTTCACCGACATCCGTTCTTGACTTGCGTATAAATGCGAGATCTCCATTGCGACTTTCCACAGTGACAATCCTAGCGACATATCTCCATGCGACTTTGCATTGATTTCCTAGCGACTGCTCGACTTCCCTTGCAACGCCTTCCATTGCAATATCCACGACGACCATTGCGACATATCCACCACCACGACACGACACACCTTGCAACATGTCGTCCCTTTCCATGCAACCTTTCCGCTTCTTGGACCTTCCAGGCGAAATCCGTAACAACATCTACGACTTGCTTTTATGCTCATGGGAGGATGAGCTCGAACAAGATGGCAGAGGGGGAGTGGCTAAGCGATACGCCGAGTACGATGCTCTGGATCTGCTGCGCACGAACAAGCAGATCCACGAGGAAGCGTTCGACTACATGATGAAGCGTAACCAGTTTGTGCGCGTCACCTGCCGAGGACTCGATGTTCACACACTATTTCTGGGCGATGAGGTGATCCCAATCGTCTCAGGGAGCAAACGGGCGAAGCAGTTTGAGGGGTACATGATGCACCTCACGCTGTCGAAGCCCGCACTCTCGACAGAGCGTCCCAACTTCTCAGAGCACGAGCTCATGGTGCTGCGGTCTGACCTGCCAGTGCTCTGCCGGGAGCTGGACATCGAGAGCACAATGACCGGCGTTTACTCCACAGCCAACGAGCACCTCAACATCTCCGCCACCGTCTCCTTCAATCCTTCCCACGCCGAGATGTTCACACCAGCGATCCAGCAGCACCTACTTGAACCAATCGCTAGCCACCTCCGTGGCGTCACAAACCTCAGCATCAGCGGGCCGGTTTTTACACAAATCGCGGAGGCGGTCAAATCAGAAATTGCACAACCGCGCTGGACAGATCCAAAAGCCACAATCGATTCGATAAACACCGGTGTGGACGTTGGCAAGCGCCAGTGGCAGAACAATGAGTACTATGCCGCTTCTGAGTCTTGGGATTACGCGATGCGCACCCTCGAGCGCATGCGGCACAGCTCGTCATGGCCCAACCTCAAGGAATCTGGCGGCGAGGACTTCGTCAACTCGACCGCCGATCTATACTTCACACTTAACCTGCTCCGCGCCGCTTTCTTGCAGGTCGACATGGCCGGTGAGCACGCCTTTATCCGCAGGCTTGTGGAGCGTAACGGTGCGCGGAGTCTCGCGCATCTGCGGAAGTGCGAGACCGCCTCCGCAATGTTTGCGCAGCATGTTGGTGCCACTTGGGCGCCGAGCAATGAGCAGGTGTCCAAGATGCTGTACAGGCAGGCGAGGTGCTTGAGGCTGCTCAAGGCGAGCGACAATGTGGTCAGGGCTGTTACTTTGATTGAGCAGGCGGCGGCGCTGGCGCCGAACGATATTGCCATTCGTGATGAGAAGGACACTATGCAGAATTGGCAGGTGGAAGTTGAGGAGGCGCAGACTCTGAGGCGAGAAGCCGAGGATGCCAAGGAGGTTGAGGCCCTGAAGACAGCGAGTTGGTGGACGTCGATCCGTTCTGTGGTTTCTGAGTTGGCGTCGTGAGCTGGTGCAGCCGCGATGTGTTTGTATAGCGATATGATACCCAAATTCACTCTTGAGTCCCGCATTCTCGTCCTCTTTGTTTGAGCCGTCTTCGATTGTCCGCCAAGCGTATACCTCCATGATGCTGACTGCCTGATCGTGCTGAGACAAACTGTCTACCGGCAGCCGAGTGGTGGGTTTGATGGTGTGAGCAAAGGTATGTCACTAATGAAGTCATTCATTTCTAAGGAAAGACAATTTCTCATTTCGCTAATGAACGACCAAGGAGTGAATACATACGAGGATAAAGACTGTGTTAAGAGAGAGCCCCAACGCCCTGAAATGAACGACCGGTCAGCACACTCGTTCGAAACATCCTCATTGAACCTAGTACCTCACAAGGCACGCTTCTGGCGCCTACGAGTACCTGCGGCAACACGAGCCTCTTCGTCCCCCATGTGATGCCCTTGTTTCAGGTGAGCGAACAGCTTATCACGACGAGGAAACGTCATGTCACAGCCTGGTTGCTGGCAATAGATGAAAGGACCGTTGTGTGTCTTTAAGTGACGGCGACAGTCACCCAGACGGGCATAGGAGGCATCACAGCCAATCTGCGAGCAGAAGAAGCGGCCGTCAGGGCTTCCCATGACGCAGGCCAGGTCTGCAGTGCTCGTAGGGACGTTGGCATGGCGATGGAAACAAGCACGGCGTGAAGTTCCAGAGCAACTTAAGATGCGTACAGAGATTGGCAGCGAATCATGACTGACCAGTACTGTACCAGTAGAAGGACCAGGCTCTGTCGGTATGAAGGCGACAGTGTAGTCGTTGACCGGTGTAGTCGAAGATGACAACTGCGACAGATCCAGGCCGGCATTCGCATTGGTAAGCGAATGAGCTACTTGATCGAACAATGGTTGTTCGTGTCTAGCAAGGGATTCAACCGACGGGGATGGCCAGCTCCAGTTCTGGTCCGAGATACCAGCGACAGCATGATCCTGCACGTGATCATGAGGAAGGTGACCTTGGATCCCGTGTATGTGTGGCAGTCCCTCTTGCAGAAGTGACCGGTCAACCAAATTGGTAAATGCATTAGCGCTTCCCTCGCTTGTTGACCATTCAGAGCCTTGTATTCTGCCGGCGGTCGACCCGTATAGGCATAGTGGAAGCTCTGGTGATAGGTCTCGAAAGGCATAACTGCATGATGTTAAAAAAAAAAGTACTCACGTGCTTGTGTTGATAGCAGAATCTGTTAGTGAAGCGAAGATGTCGAAGTCCGTGGAATCGGCTGGCTGGAGCGAGGCCAAGTGATGCGCCATGGCTGCCGATAGATCTCTGATCTCTGGCAATTATGTGGATACCGTGTGACACTCGAGGAGACCTAGGTGTACCAAACGCTCTGTGTATTTCTCTAATGAACAAAGAGGGGTTCAAAATGGTCTGAAGGTTGCTGAATCCGAATGAGATGGGGGCTGGGAGAAGCGACTGCTAAATGCTGAGTTCAGGCCTGCGTTAGCGTCATGTTTACCCAGCCACTTTCTGAGCGAATCGTCGGAGCGACAGTTGCCCTTTCGTCCTTGGCGTGCCAGCCAGCACTGTCACCCGACATGCACCCAATATTTTCATCAAGGCTCAAATATGCCAGAAACCATACATGAGGGTACCTATGGTGGGACTCTCTCGCAAATTCACCCTCTTCCCCTGAGCTGCAGTACGCTCAAGCAAGCCTTCTGCACACACAAGGCTGTGATGTTGTTCCGGCCCTGGCCTGCTGGGGCCTTTGACGATGGCGGCGGCTACGACATGGGCATGCTCGGACTGCTCAAAGCAATTTGATGCCTTAGGCAAGTACAAGTGAGTCAAAATGACGCCTATACAAATGTCTGCTAATCGATGCTCAGCCAACACCTCAAGACACATTCAAAGCCATTCACATGCTTGTCTTGTGATAGAGGCTTTGGTCTGCGTTCGGATCTCGACCGTCATGTCAAAAGCAAACACCGGATAGGCCATACTAGATACAGCTGCTCTATGGAAAACTGTACCTTCAAGGCGACCAGAAAGGACAATTTGACGCAGCATGTAAAGAAAATCCACGGCCTTCATCTTAAGCCTCCCTCTGGACCCCACGCAAACATATCTGATCGAAGCGCGATTGACTGCTCGACCCTCATGGGAGCAGCAAGCACAGGACGAGTCGATATCCTGCAATACTGTCGCCGCGCAGGCCTTGATGTCGACATGAAAGCCGATGATGGCTTTACTGCGTTGCATTGCGCAGCAAGGTCAGACCAAATAGAAGCCTTGACTTGCCTTCTACAATGTGGAGCCAATGCCAATACTTACAGCGACAATGCTTTGCAAAGTCTACCTATCTACGAAGCCGTATCAGGAAAGAGCTTGGGATGTTTCAGGCTTCTTCTTGAAGCCAACGTCGAGCTCAGATCTCCAGATGGCAGCTTCAAAGACTTGATACATTGTATTGTTTCGACTGGAGACGCCCAGTTTGCGCAGTGCTTCATCGCCGATGAGAACGCACATCCGAACATTGGCCCCACGATCAATGCACTCGCATTAGCGGCAGCACGTGACGGAAGCGTGGCGATAATGCAATCTCTTGTCTTGTCTCATCCTGAGCAAGTCCAAATTGCGACGAACTCACGCCAATCACCGCTCTATCTTGCTGCGAAGAGAGGACATCATGTTATTGTCAAGCTGCTCCTCGACTTGTTCGAAAGTCGAAGCAACGATAGTAAAGCCCTTTCCTCGTTGAAAACGCTTTCACTACGCCCAGCAGCCAAAAGAGGTTATGTTGACGTCGTCCGTCTTCTGCTTGCTCCTGGAAGTGTTATGGTGAGCAGCCTTGTAGAGGCCGCCAACGTCGCCATCGAGAATCAACAGATCGAAGTACTGCGACTAGTTGCCGCTGCCAAGGACATCAACGGTACTGGCTTGGGGATTGATGGCGCATTACGTTTAGCTGTTCAGTGCAATGCTGCAGGTATCGTGGGATATCTCGCCTCTTTGCAACCTTTCGATATAAAAGACGGCAGCGCGTATTACAAAAATGGCGGCAGGCAGCCGATCCTGAGCCTCGCACTTGACGGTCGGCATTGGGCGTGCGCGGAGGCGCTCCTTTGTAGCGACAGCGGCAACGTCAACGTGGCGGACGAGTCCGGTCTCAGCGCTCTGCACAAGGCCGCTCGAGACGGGCACATGCTTGCCACGAGACTGCTCATGCAGCACGAAAAGCTTGACGTCAACCGTAGGACTCTGTCAGGTTTTTCTCACACTGCGTTGAGTATAGCAATCACCAACAATCAAGTCGGTATTGTCCACACACTTCTAGGCCATGCAAACATCGACTTAAGCTCTCACTCGATTGGTATGGATGCAGTACACCATGTTGCCAAAGAGGGATTTTTGGATATGATGTCACTTCTCTTGACACACCATCTCGTCGATCTCAACTCAATAAATACTGATGGCTTGACAGCTCTTCATTCAGCCTTGGAAGGCCACTCTTTAGAGATGCTGGAGGTCCTGCTTCGTCAGCCAGAGATCGATCCGAGCCCGGTGATGGTCGAAGGCGAAACAATACTGGATCTCATATTGCGCAAGAGTGCAACACTTTCCAACGCTCTACTGAATGTAGCTCATGAGAAGATGGCTCAATACGCCGCCGACTACGAGGTGCGCAGGCTTCAGAATCCGTCTCTCGGTCCGGAAACCGCGCTTGAATTGGCTGAACGATACGAACGCTGGATCGCTTTTGACCAGCTTCTTGACCACGAGCAACCTGGCCTATTACGTCAGTGGTTCCGGAATCCCAGGGCTTTTCAGATCCTTTTTGCGCGCTCAAGAATAGTTCCGTGGTATCAGAGCGCGCCTATCTCAGGTGAGCTCTCTCTCCATTGGTTGCTCGAGAAAGGCGTTATCTCGGTCAATGCAAAGAGGTCAGATGGCATGACTTTGCTCGATCACGCTATAGATATCGGGGACATGCATCTCCTTCAGGCCCTCCTACAGCACCCTTGGATCCGCTCCGGAGCTTTGGCGCAGCGTGGATATTCTCTAACCATCGATGCAATTCGCAATGGCAATCTGGAGGTTTTACGGAGTCTTTGGGAATACGGCCCCTGGACGACCGAAGGAGGCAGTTTCATCAACGGCGTATTTTGCGAGGCAGTCAGGCTTCGACGTTTGCAAGTCGTCGAATACCTCCTAGCATCAGGTTGCGGGTTCAGCAGCAGTGCTCTCGACTCCTGTCGTGATTGGATCATGGCACACAGTGATAATTCCATTGTCCTGGCATTTCTACGACTGGTGCACAAAGCTCAGAAGTCAGCGGCCAAGGGATCACATGACTCTTCAAGCTTGGATTCTACAAAGGTCTCAGAACTCGATGATGAGCGCATGGTTTCTGATGCTACGCCTGTGTCGATTGAGCAGATTGTCTCATTACTGGATAGCTGTGAAGAACGACTGCAAAAGTTGAAAGCTGTCTGCAACAGAGTAAATGATGGAACGCACGAAGAGACGGATGAACACGGTGACGAAGAGATGGCTGAAGCAAATTGAGAGATCTAGCAGCATATCAGTACATGTCTATGTGAAGATCGACTTGGGACCATGGGATTTTTGAAGACTTTTTTGGAGCTAAACCGGAGCCAATATTGTTCAAAGAAAGCATGAATACACTTGTATTAGACACTGCAGTCGATCGCTTTCAACCATACTCACTCAGCGTACAAGCGAAGGTACGCTTCGAATCCTCCCAAGCACAACCGCGAGGCTGATCATCTACAAGTAGATGAATGACTGAGACTTGCTGCGTCTTCAGAGAACAGTAAATTGGCATCCTCCATTGTCCTTGTTTCGCCCGACGTATCGTATTCCATTGGCAGCAGAAGCACCGATACAATGCTTTTTGCTTCTAGGCAGTGATACAGATATCATTTGATGCCTCTCTATGACCAAGACCACCAACTCTCATCATGATCCGCTTGCTCTTCCTGTTATGTGTGACGGTCGTCAGTTTTGTGGTGGGCGCAAATGTAGGGAAGGCGAAGCAGGCAGATAACGGATCAGGTACTCTGAGGGGCAGAGGGCAAACTCAACAGATCCTTTGCCCTTCGAAGCGCCAATGATATGCGGCGTGAGCCGCAAGGCTGCGAACAAGGCAAACAAGGCAAAGTTGGCGCGCGCGTGATGAGCTGGCCTTGCATTGCATTAGGCTGGGTCGTGGCGCGATGTCGGTAAGCGCACAAGGCTGAGGCTCTGCGCGCCCTTCACTCCGCAGGTCCTCCAAATGATCTGGATGAGATGCTTGATGAAAGGAAGGCGTTCAAGGATGGATAGGATTTGTGGATCAGACCATAGACTGAGCTCAGAATCGATTAATTTGGTGCTACCATCGCGACTTCACTGTATCATGGGGAAGCAAGGCGACACCGAACGCCATCAACTGCCACTTAGCTATCTACTGCAAACGAAAACGAACGACGAGATGTGCGAAAATGATGAAAGACATCCTCAAAACCCATCACTACCTGAACTGACCAACCCATTCCCAGCCACGAATGACTCGCTTATTAACCAGTGACACCGCGTCTCTGGCGACGCCTATTGCCGGGAGGTGGGATTGTGATGCCATGACCCTGCTGCATATGGGCGTGTACCTTTTCGTGCCTGTAGAATTCCATGCCGCACCCGTGCTGGTCGCAACGGAAGAAAGGTCCGTCGTGCTTCTTGAGGTGACGGCGACAATCACCAATGCGAGCGTAGGTGGCATCTGCCAAACTGAGAGCAGAAGAAAAGACCGTCGTCTCTCTGCATGACCACTGCCTCCAATACGGAAAGCGTCGGCTGTGCAGCACCTCGGTCTAATGGTTGCACAGCCACCGCAAGAATTGATCCCGGTGTGCTGAAGCTCAAAACGACTGGATCGTCATGGACCAGAGCACTCTGAGCAGAGGTTTCTGAAAGAATCCCGTAGGGAGTGTTGGCTTTCTGGAAATGGGCGCCGAGGAAAACGTCCTGCGGCGGAAGCGTTTCGCTGGATAGAACCCAGGTTTGGTCGAATGAATCCTGGCCGTGCTCTACCAAAGTCGCATAAGGGTGGCGGACGTGGTCGATCGGAGCAGTGCCATGTGGATACTGGTTGGGCAATCTCGCATGGAAACCAGTTGATCGGGTCGGAAGACGCGGGTCGGGACACTGCACGTCACCAGACAGGCCCCACAGGGGCAAGTCAGGATCGATCGCCTGAGCACCGCTCGAATGATCCAGCAAGAAGGTATAACTGCATGATGTTTAAAAAAACCCCTCTATTCGAGATCGAGTACAGTGTTGCTCGGTGCTGCTGGATGTCAACTGTGTGAAGCTTGTAGGTCGCAACCCAGGAAGTCGGGCGCAACTGCGGTTTGGTGGTTCTTGTGCATATCGAAGCGGTTATTTAGGAGCTTGCGTGGTCGTAGAATGTGTTGAGCAGATGTGAACTCAAAAGAGTCGCAGGACAGAAACGGTACGAGATTTGGAGGTCAAAGCATGGAGGCACGGAGAAGGGCTTTTTGAATCTACATTTTACGAGCTCGTGGACAGTGCTGGCGGTGCACTTGGCCGTGTACAGGGCCTTGGAAGGATGGTTCGCGGCACGGGTCCCTTGTCGTTACTTTGCCCTCCGACCGTTCCTTTTTCAGAGATAGACGTACTTCTTCAGAGGTCGCTCACGCGGCTGACATTGCAGCGCCTCAAAGCTATGGCATCTCTGGAGGTCTTCAAATGTGTCGAGTGTGGGCAATCTTACAACAACCGTGGCAAGTCCAAGTAAGTCGATAATGATAATGATACTGTACATTTGAGCGATGAGCTGAGAGACGCTCAGTCAACAGGAAAAAAACACACACCAAGCCTTTCGGCTGTGGGATACGCAAAAAGGGATTTCGTCTTCGCGCAGACCTTATCCGACATACCACAGCTCGACATCGTGTGGGCAATTTGATGTTCCTGTGCAACGTATCGGGCTGCTCGTGAAGACTTTCGCGGAAGGAAAACATCGCAAAGCATCTTGAGCACGGTCACCCGCAAGAACTCGAGGCGCAACGTCAAGTAGCATCACAAAATGCAGAGTACCGGGGCAATGATACAGTCAAACCTTCCGGATCCCCTCCGACCGCACCACAAGCCGCGTTTGATTGGTGGCAGTCAGCGAGGTCTGGCGACATAGCCGCGTTATAGAGTCTGCTCTCCACTGGTCTCGATATCAACTCTGAAGCTGGAGACGGCAAAACTGCTCTGCATTGCGCCACTCGTGCGGGTCAAGAGGAGGCCGTAGTGTATTTAATACAGAAAGGCGCTCTGCTTGGGAAGGATTTTAAGGAGGCTCCTCTTTTCGACGCAGCAGTGGGTGGATCTTCAGCATTTGTCTTGAGGCTGTTGGAAGCCAGAGCGACTCTCCGTTGTTTCAGTTCGTACAGCTGGGATTCTCGGTTGTGCTTCGTGGATCACGTCGTCCGCATCGGTGACGTGTCACTTGTACAAGCTATCATCAAAGCAGAACACATTCAAGACAGAACGAAAGCCTACTCGTTCGCCGTGGCTGCTGCCAAAGTAGGGCATGTTCCGATTCTCCAGTCTCTCCTCAGTTGCGATTCAGAAGCATTCGAAGGCCGAATCAACCGGATGCGACCACCAATCTACTACGCTGTCAAATATGCGCAGATGGAAGCGCTCCACGTGCTTCTCTCATCCCCATTTTTGATAGATACACTGGACAAATCCGCCAAACATGCACGATCGTTGGCCCACGTGGTTGCCCGGAAGGGGTATGTGGACATCCCGAAGATACTTATGCAGCGCTTCCCAGACTCAGTCGTCCTACGAGAGAACAGCACCTCAATTCTTCACTAAGCTACCATAAGTGGGAATTCTGAGACTGTCCATATCTCTTGTCAAGGCCAGATGTCGTCGTAAACATTGATTGCGAGGATACTGTTGGAAGCACAACACTATTTCTGGCCTCGAAATGAGGCCATACAAGCGTCGTTCAAGCTTTACTAAACGCTAACGCGGATCCTGCTACAAACCGAGGCTACGGGTACACACATGCACCTTTAATGGCAGCTTTCTGGCATGGCCATCTTGAGGCTTTTCGAATTCGAATACTGCTCGCCCACTACCCATTTGAATTAGATTCAGGTGGAGATCATCCTGAGATAACCCTTTTAGGAACGTTGGCACAGCATTTGCCGGAAAATGGTCATTTGCGCATCGATTCACAAGGTCCTTGGTTTCGGAGAACTTCTAGCAAAAGAATCACTGCTTTATCTGGCAGTCGAGCTCGGTGACATATCATTCGCCAAGATCGTGCTCAACCATCAAGATTGGAATCACCAGGATATCAACAAGGACAGTGCTTCACCTCGCCCGAGAGAAAGGACATACCAAGATCGCAGACCGCCTTATCACCCACGGCGCCCAAGAGTACGACCAAAACAAGTCACTAAGAGACCAACTGGACGGTACAATACCTAAGCAACAACCGTCGATCACCGCCCAAAAACCTGAAATGCGAGAATCTGGCGACTCCGACGTTGACTCAGACCTAGAAGCAGAGCCATACTCATACGTTGACGAATACATCAGTCCACACAGCAACGAATCTCATACCCCAGAGGTCGACGAGTCTGAGAGGGAAGCAAAGAGACGACGGCGAGACTAAACACGACCATAGCAGGAGGGAGACATCGATGTGAATGTCAAATCAGATGAAGGGAAATCCCCGCTTCATATGGCGATACATGCGAATGCATCAGAAGCATCATATCGGTCGTTACAAGACAAGCTATGCCAGCTTCTCATCAACCACAAAACGTTCTACCCATCCATCTGGGACAGTGCCAGTTTCGCCCTAATCGGTACCCTGGAGAAGTACTGACATTGGTCTTCTTTTGAGTTACTTCTGATTCGCGACAACGTTGAAATGCCGAGCCATATCTGGCCATCCGATCCCAGAGCGATGCAGATCATCCTGCGACATTGCGAATATACAGGCTGTCAGACCACGCGACTGTCTTTGCACAAACTCTTGAGCGATGGCATCATTTCACCAATGCTCGAACGCCAGAAGGCAAGACCCTCCTGCACTACGCTGCGGAGAACAACAAAGAAGGGCTGATGTGAGACTTGCTGAGCCACAAGGAGCTCGACCCGGACCAGAAGTACCTGAGCCATGATTTCGGATACAGCGAAGGTCACCAAACGCCTACAGGCGTAGCAAAGGCCCGTGGTCGTTCCGGTATCGTCGACTTGCTTCGCAAACATGGCAACATGTACGCAATACTGAATTGACCTTGTACCGCATACCCAGGAGCTTCCGAACAGGCACCTGGCAAAGGTGCAGGAGTCAACAAGAAACTGCGTTTAATATCGGATCTTGTGAGCTTTGGTCCAGAATTCTAGGAGGGTCAGTCTCTCTTAAGAGCCGTCTTACGACCCAATGAACGCTCTGATGACTAGAATATTGTGTTCGTTGCGATCCCAAAGAAGGCCAAGTGCCTAATCGGAAACTGCTGGGTGCGGTGAAGTTGTCGATTTTGCACAAAACATTACACCGAGACTCGAACCGACCATGATTGCAGCCCTCATCAGCCTCATCTGCCTGTAAATCGCTTGGCAATTCCCATCGAAAGCCTGCAGTACTTTCGGCGGCTGACCTCGGGAGTTCTGCAGCTGTTAGACCTATCAAACCCCAGTCTATTGCCCTGTGAGCCCTTACAGGATGCAGAGGGCACAGAGACGGGACGAAGACCAATCATCCGATGGTGGGCGCAGCAGAGCCGCAAGGCAAAGCAGGCAGACATCCGTGCATGATGAGCTGGCCTTGCATTAGCCTCTTGGCGGCGCGAGGGCGGGCAAACGATGATGAGGCTGAATCTCGTCACCCATCGTGGGGAAGTGGGCGCATGTTGGGAATGATATCGACCGAAGCTCGAGATAATTTCAGGTTGTGGAAAGTTGGTGTTAACGAAGTGGAGGGGAAGGCGCGGTGGACTAGAGCAAAAGAAGTTAGGGGCAAATCAACGTCACAACTTCACAGTGTCAACAGCGATGGAGAACGACGTGCCAAAAAGCAATCATTGACTACCTAACGCCTAGAAACAGCACGAATAAGAGGTTACGTAAGGAAAGAGTACCGAAATCGTCCTCAGCCTGCTGCGAGTTCACAAAGGACCTCACCTCCAGCCTTGCCCTAGAGCCTCAGCCTGTGGCCCTTTCGCATGTGGTCACGCAGCTTGTCAGCGCGAGCAAAGGTCTTGTCGCACTCAATGACCATGCACTTGTACCTGGGTGCCTCATGTTTCCTCATGTGACGACGCCGATTACCTGGGCGACCGAAGGTGGCGCTGCAGCCGAGAGGGCAATGGAGGCGTTTGTTAGCGCCAAGCTGCGCAGGAGTTCTTTGGCGGGCAGTGACGTTAGGAACTGGGACTGGAGCTGGTGCGACGAGGACTGGTGGCTGTGCCGTAAGGACTGGTGGCTGGAAAACGAGGTCATCGACCATGCCATCTGGGAAAACGAAGGGCTGATTAAAGTTGAGGGCCGGCTGGTGATCAACGTTCCATCCGACCCAATTACCTTCCTCCATGGGCATCAATCCCTCTGGCGGCGATGGCACCTGATGGTCTAAGGTCAGGCCAGACGCTTCGCCTTGCGCATTCCAAGACCACATATCCTGAGTCCAGCCTTGCACGTTGATTGGACCAGGGAAAGCGAGATCGTTGTCATTGCGAGCCAGGGGTACGGTACAGTCGGTGAAGATGTCTGACTGGCTACGGCCTGCATACGCCAAGCTCATAGAGGGGGCGTAGTGCAGGCATTCCTGGGCAGCCAGGTTCATCGTTTCCCAGCGACTCGTTCGCGAAAAGGCATGTCTGGAGTGTGTTAAAAAAAAAGACTTACACAGGTCCTGGTTGGTGAACGACGTCTTCGGCAGGGTATCTGAATTCCCAATCTGCGTCCGGAGCTGGTGGGAAGAGATGGTCTGACATCTCGTCGAGCGGTTGAGGTGGTTGTACTAGCGTTGGAAGTGGTGTTTGCTATGGAGCTTTTCTCGGGTCTGATGAGCTTTGGGGTTGGAGTGTCGGGTATTTGGAGGAGACTTGAGCGAGGGCGAGGCGTGTTATCAATATGATAACGCGCTTGACGGATCAGACCCCTGCCTCGCGCCCGTCCTCGCTAAGGCCGGATGGCTTACCTAACATGCTGCAATCGCTGCGACGCTTCTAAGGTTTGATCTGGACCTCCTCGAAGTTTCCATTGTCGTTGGCAAAATGACTTCAAAAGAGGTGTTCACCTGCAATGATTGCAACAAGACGTTCGCTGCCCTCGGACGATACAAGTAAGTCGACGGTACTTGGAATTCTTCCCGCTAATTGTTTCCAGCCAGCACATCAAGTTGCATCTAAAACCATGGGCATGCGAACATTGTAGCAAAGGCTTTGGTCTCCTTTCTGATTTCAACGTCATTTAAGAGCACGCCATCGTGTGGGCAACCCCAGATTCCCATGCACTGTGCCAGGCTGTTCTTTCAAAGCCACAAGGAAAGACAATGTTACGCAGCATGTCAGAAGGGTGCATGGGATTGAGCAAAGAGCTCGTCGTCGAGAGAAAGTCTCCTCAAAATGCAATCGGAAGAGCCCAATTTCCGACAAAAGTAGTCGAGGAGCTTCGCCAGACTTTACTTCGTCAAGCCTGATGGAGGCAGCGAGTGCTGACAACGTGGCGATGCTCCAAGAAATTCTGAAAGCGGGTATAAGTATCAGCTCACAAGCGGATGATGGACGTACCGCCCTGCACTGTGCTGCAAGAGCTGGTCAAGTCGGGGTAGTTCGCTGGTTAATGGAGTCCTATGCACGTCACTGGGCCATACAGCAAACTCGTTTCTGGTGCTCCGTCGTTCTCGAAGCACTCAAAGGGAAGAGCCTGGAATGTTTTCGACTGCTATTTGACTCGCACAGTGGCACAGAGACTATGATACGGATAATGACAGAGATTGTCAAGCTGGACTGGAGTTGCAACTTGCGAACGAATGGGTTATGGTCAGACATGGCTGGCTAGGCAATTCAAGCGACACGGTCAGATGATCCAGAGATCGCCAAGTGCTTTCTCGAAGCCATCCCGACCGATTCAATCTTCGAGATCAGTCCACAGAAGGTTGGCATTAGATTGTTATACGCTTGATTGATGGCAGTTGAAGCTGCAGCGAGGGGACAAATCCAGGTGCTTCAAATGCTCGAAGAGATCTGCCCATCGGTTCTCTCAAGCGGTCCTACACCCCGAGAAACACCTTTGTACGCAGCAACAGCTCGCAATCAGCTAGCTTGTGTTCGGCTATTACTTCCGCATATGCTTGAAGACCGCGACTGGAAGCCGATCAAGTACATCGTTCGGAGACCTGTAGAACAGGTCGCATTCCAGGTAGCCGTCAACAAGAACTTTTCGGAGGTCGTCAAAACCTTTCTTGAGTTAGAACCTCGTGTTCTCCCGAATCTGATCAACAGTCGCGGTTACACTGCACTGAGCGAGGCAGCCAAGCGAGGCTTCGTAGACACGGTTAGGGTGCTGGTCAATCACGAGGCTACAGATGTGAACAAACGGACAACCTTTTATCGGTATCGAGACGGTTACGCGACCGCTCTACATCTCGCGATTCAGAAGCGTAGTCTTGAGACCGTGCAGGTCTTGCTCCGATGCCCGCGAATCCAAGCATCCTTGAGGGACGATAAGGGAATGACACCTCTTGCATTGACGGCGTCCCTCGGCTGCACCGACATTGCTACAACACTGGAGCATGGATCTAGATACGACCGAGCTCTACTCGACGCGTTCCAAAACTGGCGGACGAGCAAACCCGCCGTGCAATCCATGGTCCGATACCGTTCACGAGACTACGAAGCAACACTCGATGAGACAACTATCAAGTCGCGCGCGCATCTTGCGAATTTCCTGTTCAATAGGAAAGGCTACTGTTACAAGGATGTGTGTATATCACAGAGATGGGCGCGAATACATTTGATGCCTTTAGCAGTAAAGGTGAACGATGTTGACCTCCTGCAAGTCTTGCTCAACTTGGACTCCATAACGCTGGACGATGTCAATGAAAAGATGTGCGGCCCTTGGGATTATCAAAGTTTCAGTCGAACATACCGTACACCACTCAACTATGCCAGGAGTCGAGGCTACACGGAGATCGCGAATCTCCTCGCTGCTCATGGGGCAGCCGACGAGTTTCACGACCCTCATGGAGATTTAGCAGTTTGGGAGAAGGTGGCACTTGAGTTGGCAACTAAAGACAATGAGTCAACACAACCAGCCAAGGAACAGTCTACACTGTGCGAGGCAAGCAGAGAGACACCAGAACTTGCTTTGTCGGATGAAGGTGACAGCGACTCCGATCTCGAAGAATAATCCTACTTGGACGCTGACAAATACGACAGCCCACAGAGCGACGAGATGGAAGAGTCAGAGAGGGAAAGCAAGAGACAACGACGAGAATAAGCACAACGTCAGCAGGACAGCGACACACAGCACAAGAACGAACAATGCACACTTTTCCTTCTCTGCGATCGACAGATCTTTCATTTCTCCACTCCCTCATCTCTCCACTCCATCTACCGCCCAAAACTAAACCATCCCTTCTTGACCTTCGGCCTCTCCTCCTCCTTCTCCTTCTCCGGCTCAGTCTCAGGCTCAGGCTCAGGCTCCTTAACCTGCTGCTTCCTCCCCGGGTACTCCACATAGTTCCACGCAACATCCAAGAACAGCGGCTTGACCGGCACCGGCTTAAGCTTCGGCGGCCAAGTAACCAGATTCTTGAGATGAACGGATCCAGATGACGGGTACTCGTTCAGCCTCTCGACGACGGGTGCGGCGTTGGATAGACCGGCCTTGGAGGCGGTTTCCGAGTTGGCGGAGAGCTGGGACAGGGCGACGACGCCGCGGTAGTGGGAGGTGAGGTTCTCGAGGGTGGACTTCAGGGTCGAGGCTTGCTGTTCGGAAACGGCGAGTTTGGTGGCATTTGAGGTAGTGGTTGATGCTGAGTTTGGCGTGGATGCTGCCTGCGAAGACAGAGACAACGCGCGGCTACAGAGTGCGAGGGCCTGCTTTGGTGCGGCGAGGAAGGCGTGCGAGTGTGACAGGTTGAGGCACTTCAAGGCCTGGAAGTAGGCCCGTTGTCCGTCGAGCTCGGCGATGAAGCCAGTGTCGCGTGCTGCACCACGGAGGTCCTTGATCGAGTCGATGCTCTGCAGAATGGCATCGTACAGAGCGACGCGCTCTCGTAGCCTGGCAAGCTTGCGCCCTGTGGGCTCCTCACGCTCTGCCCACTCCTTTCCGTCCTTGCGCGGCCTCCTAGGCTTCTGAGGAGGGTTTGGTGCGAACGCGAGGCCGTCGTCTGCGCCAATAAGCACCCTGTTTCTGCCAACGCGCCATGAGATCAGATCATAGTTGACAGCGAGGTTGGTGACGCGCAGATCTTGCATGCGCGCATCTCCCTCATCCACGCCCTCCTTCTCCAGCTCCTCGATGGCTCTCCTTGTAGCGTCAACGGCGTCCTGGCTCGCGATGAGGATATCGTCGTAGGCGTTGGCACGGTCTTTCGGCGACGAGGCGTTCGATTGGTCGAGGTTGCTGGACGCAGATTCGATCGAGACGAGGGCCTGGCCGATAGCAGCATCGACAATGTTTGCGGTACGGCCGCGCCAGGTGATCTGAGAGCCTGTCTTTGTCAGCATCTTCAAACCAACGCTCCGACTCGTTGGCCTACTTGACGCTGTAGCCTCTTCCTCCTGCAGTGCTGAAGCATCGACCTGCTGCACTGCCTTCGAAAGCTGCTCATCCTTGGGGAAGTACTTCCTAGCAACCGCTGGTACACCAACAGTGCGAGGAATACGGTTCTGGTACGCGGCGTAGCGAATGCTGGGGTCAATGGTGCCGGTCAAAACGTCCTTGAAGAGGTCCTTCTTGGTGGCCTTGTGCAGCGCGCTGTACAGAACCCTGGCCGCCGCGAAGTTGGTCAGACATGCATCCCAGCGCTGAGGAGAAGCACCCTTCACCTTGACGCCCTCAGCCTGCTTCTCGAACTCCTGCGCACCAGCAAGAGCATACACGTAGGCCTTAGCCTCGAGTACGTCCGTCTCTGTTGCTTCACTGGCGGAGTCTGACAGCAGCGTGACAATCTCCTTGGCGCTCTGAACGGCCTTGTGCAGTCGTGAGATGATGTGCTGGCGGGTGGAACCTGAGATGCTCTTGTCGGCGTTGTCCTCAGAGTGGAGGGCCTTCATGGCCATTGCATGCGCCCATGCTCGTTCAGACGTGAGGAGAAGGATGTGAAGGAACCTTGACTGTCAGCAAGTATCTCCCGTCCAGTTCCAAGACTACACACTCAATGTTCTTCGAGATATCCTCCGCCGTCACCGGGGCCTTTGC
Organism: Didymella keratinophila; assembly: GCA_011058865.1. Classification (NCBI taxonomy): domain Eukaryota; kingdom Fungi; phylum Ascomycota; class Dothideomycetes; order Pleosporales; family Didymellaceae; genus Didymella; species Didymella keratinophila. The sequence goes on along the minus strand of SWKW01000100.1, from coordinate 43,598 downwards.
AGCATATTTGGCATTTTTGGGGGTCGCGCGACCCAGCTTCTTCTGCACGATGCGCAGGCGGCGGGTCAATTGGGCGCGGTAGGTGCTGTAGTCACCCAGGAGGAAGGCGGCCTCGCGGTACTCGACGACGTACTTTGTGATATCCATGGCGGCGTCGTGACCTGGAGCTCGAGTGTGGGGTAGCAAGCACACGCGGTGTCGTCGCGGACAAACCTCGGGGCAGCAGAAGATCCCTGGACGTCCCAAAGTCGCCTGACATCGCGTTTCTAGAATTTGTCTAGAGATCATAGACGACCGCACGCGCCATTGCCGCCACGCCGCAGCGCAGTCTCTCTTTTGATGTACATTACTCTCCTTTCTTCACCAATCTGCATTGCTGGAGTTTCTGTCTGGCTTAATCGGCCGCCTCTCGCCGCCCCCGACCCTGCACATCTTGAGCATCGAGACAGCTAGCACTTGCTGCACTACCGTCGTTCGAATCGCATACTACTTTGGGTCCCACCACTACGCCTTCCCTAGCGCGAGCTCCAGGTGATGCTCGAGCGCGCTTCGTCATGCCTTGAAACCGGCGGCCGTCAGCTCTTCCGCGCCCCAAAGCCAGCTCTGCGCAGCCGTCGCAAGCTGCACTCGACCTTCTGGCACCACGGTGCAAGCGACCTGAGTCTGCCGCTATGGTGGGCTATCAACCCAGGACCCAATGGCGCTGAGCAGTCTGCACCAAGCAGTGAGGGGGCGCCGCTGGACTTTTTATACCCCGAGAAAACCCTCGCGCTGCTGAGGAGACTCTCCGTCCGGAGTGACAGTGCACCAGATGCCAGACGACAGCAGTGGCAACGTACGCCGGCTCGAGGCTATTCGACTCGCACAAAACGCTTTGCTACGACTCTGCAGTTGGATCTCCAAGGGGAGGCTGCGGAGCTGGAGACGGTAGATGCTGCCGAGGCGAAAGAGGCGAAGCGGGAGATGCATGAGCGGCTGATGGGATCTTCTGCGCAAGAGTCTCTGAGCGAGCTGTTGCGCAGACAGGAGCCAGGAAAGCAGGAGCTGGCCTGGCAGCTGTACAACGCCATCCCCGCCGTGTCAACGCCTGATGTTGATATGCTCGTTTCGCTTCTCGAATACCTCACCGAAGACGCCGAATCCGCTATACCGACGCGTGTCATAAAGCTTTTCGAGACACTACCCGACCGAGCTCGAACAGCATCATCCTTTCGAGCGGCTATAATCGCCAATGTCGCCCTGCGACAGATCGGACAAGCAATGCAACTACACCGTACTGCCGTCTCGAATCAGCGCTTCGTCGAATACGAGGAACACGTGCCTAGTCTCGGGACGGATGTTCTGCTGCGTCGGCTTGTGGCCGATGAGCAATGGGACCTTGCTTACCGCACCTTCTTTGACTATGTCAACGGAAGTCGGTACAGCATAAACAAACAAAGAACAACATACCGCATTCGATGGGGGCAGCAGACGCTGCCGGAGGTCTGGCATGAGACCGCCCAACTTCCAGAGATCAAGGAGCATGTCCAATCCCTTCTTGTGTACACTCGCGAGAACAAAGATGAGCTCATGGAAGGGGTCCCGAAGAAGAGAGAGTTTTTCATCGCGTTTGTTCAGAGCTTTCTCGCCAATGTCATCGATCGCGTTCTGAACGTGCGCAAACCAAACGAGGACGATATTTGGGACTGGTTTACCAACCTTTTCGAGGATATCACAGCGCTCGGGATACCTCCAGATGCGAGCTATGATCATGCTATCAACAGCATGTATGCATTGGATCGCTATCGTGCCTACACGAATCAGCGCAAACTTCCTCTCGAGCTTTACCGCCGATATCGACAGTGGTACCTCTACGAGCGCGTGGATCATCCCAATCCTAAATATCGATTCAGGACCTTGCCACCTCAGCTACCCATGCTGTCAGGTGTCGTCACCGCCCATGGAAAACACGACAGTTGGCATCGTGTGGCGGACGTTGTGCAAGACGTCCGCACTTTCTACCCCGGCAAGCCGCTTTCTATGCCAATCCTGCAGTCTCTGTTGATCATCTACGCCGATCATGGCGATGCGGAGACCGTCGACAAGCATTTCGCCGAGTGGGAGAAGACCTACAAAGTCACTCCTAAGCAGGCTCAATCTTTGATCTACGTCCAAGCCCGACGAGCTGATGTTCGGGGTGCATTGGCAGCCTTTCGCCGCATCCGTTCAGAGCTTGGAATCACCCCTGATCTACAGATGTGGAACACCCTGCTCCTTACCTACGTGCGTGCGGACGACCTTGATGGTGCGCTCGAGGCCTTCAACAACGCCCTGGATGCTGGCATGAGCCCTAATGTACATACCTTCGGTCCGATGCTCGACATGTGCGCCAACCGCGGCGATGTCGAGGCCTTTGAGTCGCTGTATTCCAGAGCGAAGCAGATGGACATCCCACTCGACAAAGACGTCCGCGCTCGGTCTGGCTACGTCCAGGCCTTCCTCAACGCGGACGATGTAGATGCCGCAGAAGATATCGCGCAAGGCATGCTGCAACAGTGGAAGGCTGGCATCCTTACCGGGCATCCATTGACCCATACTTGGAACATCATGATTCAGTACTACGCCCTCAGAGGAGATGTCGGCAACAGTCGGAGATTGTACAAGCAGATGGTCGAAAACAAGATCCCTATGGACAACGTTACGTTTGGCAGTCTTATGCGTGCTCTGGTCGAGATCAAGCAGACGAACGCAGCATACAAGATCCTCAGAACCACACTTCCAGCCAAGAACCTGCGTGTTGAGGCTATCCACTATGCAATTGTCATGACGGGCTTCTTGAAGGAGAAGCAGTACGACCTGGCGCTGGAGGCTTACGAGCGCATGGTAGAGCGCAATGTCAATCAGACTATCAGTTCCCGTCAAGCAGGTATCAACACCGTTGGTATGTCTGAATTGGTCAGGCTGCTGCGCGCGGGCAACACCGACCCTCATCAGCAGCTCAGATTTGTCGAGAAGCTCCTTCGCGACATGATGGCAAGTGGCGACGTGGGACAAGACATTGCGCATCGTCAGCCAACCCACAACCGCTTCTTCGACACGCAGGCCCAGTCTATCGTCCCAGCCTCCTACTACGGACTTCTGATCACGCTCTACAATACTCGAGGTGCCTATGACATTTGCAAGGAGCTCTTTGCTAAGGCGGAGGACAGCACGGATGCCGAGGCGTTTGAGGCCCCCACGACATTCCTGACTGCGGTGATGGAGGCTCACTACCGCGCCAAGGAGTGGTCTGAGGTGCAGAAGTGCTGGGACCTCGTCCGCCAGTCTTCGGCCAAACTGGTCAAGACCTTCCAACAAGTCATGAACCCTGCGCCAGCAGACGATAAGGGATCCACGTCCTTGACAGACGGCACCGCGATCCAGCGCTTCGAAGAATCCCGCATTGCAATCAACCGCCGCCAAGTCATCGTCAAGGCAACACGCATCTACATTCGCTCGCTCATCAACCGCAAGAAGTCGGTTAAGGCCGAGCGCATGCTGCTTGCGAAAGCGCAACACACCATCCGCGACCTGCTGGTCAACGGCTTCGTCATCGATAACTTCACCTGGAACGAGTTCATCGTCGCACTCGCCCAGAACGGACAAGTCGTCGCCGCCTTCACCATTGCAGAAATCTACTTGATGCCGCGCTTCCCCGGCTGGCGTCATTTGCACCCCTACTACATCCGCAAGGACCGTCAGGGCCACCAGTACATGGAGCTCAAGCACTACGAGATCAAGCGCAATAGCGTGCTGCCGCGGTACAAGACGCTCGTTGTGCTAGCCAAGTCGCTTGCGGTGGTCAAGGAGGATGAGAGGAATGGTGTGGGGTACGTGGAGAAGGAGGCCAAGTGGGCAAGGGAGATTTTGGAGGAGAAGGCGCCCAGGGTGGTGAGGGCGGTGGAGACGATGCCGAATAGGCCAGATGATCCCATTCAGAAGAGGTATCTGCATGATTTTCTGTAGGTAGTAGTGTATGATAGTGTACTGTAGAAGTGTACATATGCAGAAATGGTAGATATTGGACAGTATGGACATCATCAAAGAGGACCTTTCCAGGAGCAGTGACGAAAGGAGCAGGTGACGCTGTATCAGAATTTTGGAGCTCGATTGTCACGCAACGCCCAGCATCGAGCGTGGAGCCCGTACGTAAGACGGCAAATCCACTCCGAGTGTCAGCTTGAGTGGCTCTTCACAGCATTCCACCATCTCAAGAAACGTCGAATGATCTCGCAGCATCTTACCAAGACCAAAGTTCTCCAGGTGTTCGCTCAGGTTTACTCTTATCACTCCACCAATCTTATCGAAGAGAACGTAGGTTCTCGACAATCTCTGCTATCGCGACATCCCCAGATTGTACCTACATTACTACTGATTGGCCGGCTTACCGTCCTCGCACAGGCAAATGAATGCGCATGGCGTTCTGCCGTTGTGGGGCTAGCGTATCGTTTGCCCCTGAGGCTACTGGCGTTGAGGCGAGACAGGGCTGGAGGCTCAGCGGGTAGCGTGCGAACCCCAACTGTTCATGGAATTTTGAACAAGCGCTTGGAACGAGAAAATGGCGTGCATAGAGGATGGTGCAAGACCGTTGAGGCTGAACATAGACGCATAGAGCTTCAACTTCAATACTGTTTGTTCAGTATGCAGAAGAGTGTATTTGTTGGAGCATGTTTACGTTCTGCAGATCACGCTCGTACCATGCACAGAAACAAAGCTCTCCCGCTTGAAGCGGACTGGGCGCTGAGGTCGTGCAGGTCACAAATTAGCAGAAATGAGATGGGTGGGTATCGATAGACGGCATGCTAGGGGTGGATAGCCTTGCGCTGGTGGATAAGGGGCAGGCGCAAGGTCAAGGCTAGATGGGTGCTGTGGGTGAGTGGTACAGGTAATTACTCCGGAACGGTGCTCGTGGACGCAGTTTGTGAGCTCTGGAATTGTAACTTGTAACTTGTACACTCGCTCGTTCTTGTCATTCTTTGAAGGCATACACTTTTTTCGACACTCTTTGATTGTTTTGATACTCGCTCTCTACGCCTTACCCCAGTCGCTCTCTACGCGTTATTGTTTGTGACAGCACATTCCGTATACATCCATCGACGAGAAGCGCACCGCGTTTCTCCTAATACTTCACGACGGCTTCCGCACTGGCTACCTCGATCCTCCCCCGGCCTCAGGCCCACGACACGTTTCGCAGACCGTCGATACTGCAGGCCTTTGATCTGCCCTCGATTAGGACGACTTCCCCGCCGTTCGACCGCAAGACGCTCCCCTCAATCAGTCCGGAGCTGGTTGGGCGCGAGCTCGCTGGACGCGACATATCACGGCCGTCGTCGAGCAGCTCGACCGTGGCGTCCTTCACACACCAGCCGCTGCAACGGCAGGGCAGCAGTGCATCGTTACAGCTGCCCGCGCTTTCAACTCTTGCTTCGCTAGCATCAACCAGCCCCGCACACGAGCACGACAGCAATGACACACGAAGAGACTCGCCGTCGATGAAGATGCCGTCTCCACCAAGGTACGGCAGCGCAGCCAGTGAGCGCTGAGCGAAAGCGCTGCGGTTGTGGCTCACGTCGCCAGCCGTGGTCCAGGGCTTATCGCAGAGCTTGGCATTTGCACCTCATTTTCGTCTCCCACTGACACGTCGCCCAGCAAACCCTCCAATGGCCTCAGCATGACCTACGCGACCGCCGCGCCCGCTACTGCTGGCGGACAGGGCAACTCGCCGGTATGTTTCTCCCCGTGTGTTGTGTGTCGCACAGCGCGCTGCTGCTGCCCGCAGAAATCTTGCTCTTATCCTTATCGTTGCAATCGATAGGACTGCATCATCGCTCATCACTCTTGATTGTAGCTAACACTCCCCCAGCCTGTCTGCCAGAACTGCACCACGAGCACGACGCCGCTCTGGCGCCGCGATGAGTCCGGCGCCGTGCTGTGCAACGCCTGCGGGCTGTTCCTGAAGCTGCACGGCCGCCCGCGTCCAATCTCGCTCAAGACGGATGTCATCAAGAGCCGCAACCGCGTCAAGACCGGCGGGCCAGGGCGCAAGAAGGTGTGTGTTTCTCCCCTCCCTGTACGAACTTGCTGACTGACCAGGGCGAGGGAATCAACGGTCTTGCTGCAGCTCACCCCGACGCCGATGGCCAGCTTGGGCTCGCTCAGCACCGCCGCGCATCTGGCAAGATCTCGTCTGGCCTCTCCGACCGCTCACAGTCGCCCGTCTCGCGCACTGGCACGCCCAACTTCGCCCACCCCTCCAACATCGCGCCCCAGCACATGTTCGAGCAGGCGCTGAGCGGCGATGCTGTCTTCCAGCCCTCCATGCACGGCTTTGGCATCCCCCGCCAGCCGTCGCCCGGCTCGACCTCCTCGATAAACGGCTCGCACCTCGAACCGCCCCTCTCGTACGACTCGCTTGCCGCGCAGAACACCGCGCTGAAGACGCGCGTCTCCGAGATGGAGCTCATCAACGACCTCTTCCGCAACCGCGTCAGCGAGCTCGAGACCAGCGAGAGCCAGGCCCGCGCAACCGAGCAGGCGCTGAGAGCTGAGCTCGAGGCCACCCAGCAGCGCGAGCAGGCCCTGAAGCGGCGCATCGAAGAGATTGAAGAGGAGAGCCCGCGACACAAGAAGATGAAGATGAGCGATCTGGTCGACGAGAGCCGCGCCGGGTCGCCAATCAGCTCGATGGTGGAGTAGAATCCCCCGGAGGGTGCTGTGAACCTGGAGTGCCTCTCGCTGAGCCCGCCGATCGACTCTGATCTACTACGATGCTGCGCTGTTGCTGCTTTGGCCGCTTCACCCCTTCATCTCTAATACCCCTCACGACAAAATCCGCCCCAGGCGCTCGACTCGTCCCTGGGTCATAACGACCCTTTAATGTCTGAATACCACTTCTTTTCTCCCCTGTCCGCTCGCGGAATTCTGTATTTAGTAATGCTTTGAGATGATACCAGGGTATGGTTGGCTGCATGGTGCGGATGGAGGGATGGGTAATGGGCTGGGAATCAAAAGTTTGTTTGGGATGGAATGGGTAGGGGAATGAATGAATTGATGAGATGACAAAAACTACGTTCGGGTACCTGTGATTGATCCTCCCCTCTTTGTGTCTTTCTGCATCTTCGTACAGAGCGCAGCACTATCTCTATCTACAGTACATGACACCCTACTACCTCGCTGGCTCCGCGAAGAACTCCTGAAGTCAAGGTCAGGCCACTCCAAGATACTCCCATCCATCCAATCAAGCCACCCGGAAAGGTTCAGCGAGCTCATGCAGGCTATCAGGATCGAAACTTCCCCATCAAGTATTTTACGATTTCCGTCGAAAGCAGCAGCCGGGCAACTTCTGCGGGCGTGAATCTGTCCAATGAGGGAGCAACGGCATGTTCTGCGAGGCGAAAGCCAACCTTCCTAACCAGGTAAATCTCATGTCGATGGCAGCGAGCGGGTGACTTGAGCGCCCCCTGTTACAGCCAACCAGACGAAAGTGCCTAACGCATGACATCGCCGACGCGGGAGGCTTCATTTTCTCCACCAGAGGGCTCGGGTGTCGACTCTCACACGAACAGAAATGAGCTTTGCTCTACTCTCGCCCGAGTATCCACGTTGTAACCTGTCAAGACTTCCAAGGTTGTACAACTTCTATAACTCAACTTCGTCGGTCATCAGACAAAGGGTGTACAGTGTCCGTGTCATCTATATTCGCACATGTCGAAAGCACTACTGTAATAGTTAGCTCGATCCCTTACAGTCGGCATCTTGAGCCTAACATGTACTCGAGGTTTGCTGCCTCGCGGCTTTGAAAGAATTCATCTACCACGTCTTGGTCTCCTGCTGTCGTTCAAAGTGGACACTATCACATCGACAAGTGGAAAACACTGTCTTGATTGTTCTTAGACGATAGCCAGCCTTTCGAGAAGATCATGGCAATCTCCGGAATTACTATGTCGATCTTGTTGACGCTTATCGTGTCGCTGAGTTCGAAAGGATCGCTTGGCTTCTGTCGATGACCTCACAGACCGTTCCTTCCTTACCGAGCATTTTCCCCGTTCATGAAGTCACAGCTACTCTTGGACCTTCCACGAACCAGTCAGGGAAGACACGTGCCCGCCTGCATTTTGAAGCAACCGCACCCTCGCCCCTGTCGTCGTCGTACCGTCGCTGTCGTATCCCTCCTCTGCCAATCAATCTGCTGGGTAAGGAGGGCTATACCTAATGCAAAGCTTCTAGTACTGTCGAAGGTTCTTCGACCCTCACCACAGGTTTCGACGCAAGAGAGTATTCGCAGTCACAGCTAAGCAAGCAGTCAAACAAGAAAGACGCTTTCCTTTAAAGAGAACCAGAAAAAGATCTACTGAACAGGACCAATATCTAAAACTTGGGGTTCCATGTATTGTCGGCGGATGGTGAGGTGACTAAGTGACAGTAAGGAGCTTGGCAAGTACTGTGTGATCGAGAAGTCAGCAAATCAGTCGAACTGATAGCTTGAACCGTGGTGATTACGGTTGCCGCTTGGGAGGCAGTCAGCGCTGTGCGGGCAAGAGCGTGACGAGTGTTGTCTAAGACACGTGTCAGTTCATTCGTCACGTCAATGGTTGCGGTCACATTTACTCAAGATGAATGCGCGAGACAGCGAAGTGATGGTCAGCCTTGCGGGAGCTTGACGGTACGGAACCTGTGTAAAGCAAGAAGTCAGCCTGGGTTCGAAAGCGAACTGAGTTTGTATCAGATGCGCCTGCAGGTCGCTGGCCTTTCGGCTAATAAGGTGAAGTAAAGAGTCCGCAGAAGTTGGAGAAGAAGATGAGGAGCAGGCGGGGCTCGGGCTGTTGAGATACCTGATGGCAAGCTAGCCCGCACGTGGGCCGCATTTACCTCACCCTGACCGCGTCGAGCAGTAGCCAAAAGTGAACTCGGGGGAGCTTACAGCACTGTGGTCAGCAGATGGTACTCTGGGCAACGACGGGACGAACTAGAGTCTCAAAGGCATGCACTGACGGGTTGTCTCCAACTTACTCAAAAGCTACCACTCTCTGTCACAACGCTGACGGTCAACGAAAGCTCACACAGCTTCTCGGCGGCGTGTTCAAAGATCAGTATGCGAAGACGAAAGGCGAGGGGCATGTCTAGTTCATCGACACTTCGGAGGCGCACACCAAGGAGGAGAGCGTCGATGCTTCCCAGAATCCCAACGGTGTCGTCCCTGTAGTCAGACTGGTGCACGACCTGGCTCGGTCGTCAAGGTAGGTAGGGGAGATCAAGGTGATCATCATGTACGCCCATGAGGTCCAGAGGCTCCAAGAGCTGTTGAGTTACCTATGTGCCGGCTTCGAGGTCGGCACGATCGACAGCTTCTAGGGCGGCGAGGCTGAGTTGGTCATTGTCCATTTCTTGCCCGCTTTCCAGTCCAGGACAACCCTCGTCGGCTTTGCCGCTGATAGGAAGACGCTGAGTGTAGCCATAACGCACGCGAAGCAGATGTCGTTCTTGGTGGGCAACCAGGTTTCTGGTCCAGTCGCTGCCAGGTCTACGTGGGGGACGAGTCTACAGATGACGCCGTCGGGATCTTTGAGGGAAGGAAAGAAGAAAGGAAGAAGTATCTGGTACAGCGTGGCACCAACCCGCTGTTGAAGCTAGTCGACAGCTGCTACGCGCGACACGAGGTCCGTCGATGGAAGTCGAAGTTTCAGAGGTACGATACTGGAGGAGCTCGAGGCTGAAGCTGAGGCGGCGAAGGGGGAACGACAAGGATCCTTGGCAAGGCACCATGTTTTCTGCGAGACGGGCTCTGACTTCACCGTGACCTGACACGGGTGTGCGAGCATCGTAGACTTCAAACTGGTCTTCGTGGGACGAGATGTTCGCGTGCAACTTGCGAAATACTCCAAATCATTGGGCTTATTTAGCACCCTGTTTGACAAAATTCAGCAATCACGTCACTGAAATTTCATCTATGTCTGTGAGTCAACAATTTCTCGAATGTATCATGTAGGAGATTGTAGTCTCCAGAAGATCTGTTGTGAATTGAGCAGCTTGAGTTTAGATAGTGAAGGACTCCGATTTACGCAGCTTACAAACACTTCGTACGTTGATATAATCGGGGTTGTCAAACCACACTTCTTAATGAGCTAGACGCTGCAGCAACTGAAAGCATGTTGCCGATGCACCCCAATTGGCAGGATCTGCCCAAACATCACAGCGATAGCGCGAACATGCGTTAATAGATTACACGACGGACTCTGATGGATTGAAACAGCTTTAAGGGTGAGGCAATGGCTTTATTGTTGAGAATCACCCATCTTGAGTCCGTCACTGTAGTGCATGGGGACGTTGGAGCGACGCCCTCATAGCCACTTCGTCCTTACAGTCATCGTCGTCCTCACAACCATTGCACATCGCAGCGTCCACCAAGACCGCCTCTTACATCGATAGCAGCAGCATCCGCACCTACCTCCTCCTTCCCGACTAGCTGCACACATCAGCGGTCATTGTTGAACCCCTCTCACACAGCATACCGCTCACTTGGCGTTCTGTCTCGGTTCTGTACCGAGTGCTGGGGAGTAATGCTCCAGCGCCGCAATGCTCAGAGGTGGGTGTTGGAGTGGTATGAATAAGCGATGCCGGGTGATATCGGGAATCCTACGGCTCCTTTGATGGTGACGAAGGAGCTGGGGCATGTGTTAATTGACGGAGAGATGGCAGGGTTTTGAGACGACGGAGTAGCGGATGGAAGAGTAAGAAGTGGACCGGGATGGTGTCGAGCTCTACGGCCGAAATGTCGTGAGCGTGGCGATCACGGAAGAATGGAGGGGCAGCGTGTGGGTATATAGTAGTTGCATTAAAAGAGTAAGTAGATCCTGGACGTGAGTAAGATGTGTTGATACAAAGCCAACCCCAACTCCAAGGAGACAAAGAAGTGACTATCGATGATCCCCTGCTTTTAAACGCCATTTGCAATGTGCCAGCCCATCCGTATACCGCCCAAAATCAGAACACCTCCTCCCAAATGCGCTCCTCGATAGGGCTCAATTCACACTCGATTCTGCAAGGCGAGTCGGCCCGTTAAGCCTTCTGCTTCTTCGCGAGATAGTACGTCAGGAGATTGAGCTGCTGCTCTCCTGCACCGGCAACAGCCTCCCAGAACGCCTTTGTTTCGCCGGCCGGCCCGACGATGCGCTCGTGCAGCGCAACGCAGAAGTCGATGTTGGCCTTGCGGATGTCTGCGTCGGTGTCTTCCATGCAGCGGACGGCCAGCTTGCCGAGGCGGTGCGTCTGCTCCGTGGAGAGGGCGACGTTCTTGCTGCTTGAGATCTCGACGAGACTGGCGAGGGTCCGCAGCGACATGGTTGTTGTGCGCGTGCTGTTGGCGGCGGGAGAGGCTTCGGAGGACGGCATGTCCTCGACAAGGGCGAGGACCGCGTTCAGGCAGTCTGAGACTTGGCCGTAGCGGACGATCTCGTTGGCGGTGGTTTCCATGTCGCCCGCGATGTGCGATGTGTTCTCGTGCTGTGCTTTGGCCTTGAGGATAGTAGTGAGCATACGGGCGAAGTACTTGGCGGTCTCCTTGCGGTACAAGGATAGCATCGCGCGGATTGTTGCGAGTGCCTGGCTCTTGCAGGACCCAGCCTTCGAGGAAGGCAGCCTGAGCTCTTCTGTGGGCATCTGGAAGTACTCGAGGCACGCGATAAGCAGCCTGCCAAAGACTTCGTCGTTTGGACCCCAGATCTCCTGACCTGACTTGATGGCGTCCTGGATCTTGCGGAACATGCCAGCGTCGACCGTACGTCCTTCGATCTTCTTGAGAGCGCTTGCGAGTAATTGCCTGTTCTTCAGTGTCTCTGGATTGTTGGCATCCGTGTTTTCGGTGTGCACCACAGTACCTGTGCTGGTACTCTTGAAGTGACCTCGGTTGCGCTCTTCGTTCTCTGAGTTGCCATTGCTGTCAACGCTGGGCTGTCGCTCGTTGCTCCTCTCGTTGATGGGAAGCTCCCCAAGGACTGGTGTATCCACCTCCTGATCTGCAGTCGATGGCTCGTCACCAGCGACGGGATCTTCATACACCTCGACTTCTTCTGGTGCAGACCGGTCTGGCGACTTCTGGCGTGGCATGAGACTTGGGCTCAGTGCTGGAGGCGCTCGTGGGCTGGGTACTGGTAGTCGACCTCCGGACGGGCTAGCCTTGGGAGGTGTGCTCTGTACCCTTTGCGATATCGGTCGAGATAGGTTTGGCACGACCATAGTGAAGTTGTCCTCGTCGATGTCAAGAGCGACGCTGTCAACCGAGGCCCGCTTGTCCATACCATTCCTCTGTCGGAAGGGCATTGTGCCATCGTGGTGGCTCTGTGATCGGATAAATGGCTTCACCAATGTCAGGTCCTCATCCTTATGAGGGGACGCTGCTGGACTTCCCCGTGACCCTATGCTCGGGGTTTTCCGGTGTGTTGCTAACCGCCCCGTGTCCACCCTGGACTTGCTACGCACTGGGCTGACGGCTGGGCTGTGTTGTGTCTGCGATCGCGGGCGCGCCACGCTTGAGGCTGTGGGGACACCCGGCTTTTTGAATGACTTGACGGCTGGAGCCTTCTCTGGCGTTGTCGTCGCTGACGGTGTGATCTTGGTCTGCCGCGATGCGTATGGATCTGCTGTCTTCGGCCTGTTCAGCTCAGGTCGCCGGATCGGTCGTCGTACTGTGCCGCTCATCAATGAGCCAGTACTTGTGCCTGCCGAGCTCTTCAGAGCTGACTTTGTCGCCTCGCCGGACATGGCAGACGGTGGTCGAGTCGGTCCGTTGGACGCAGTTGAGTTGCTGGACATAGTCCTTGCTCCGACACCCACTGACTTGCTTGATAGCGACCGCGGCGTCTCGTAGCTTGCTGCAGCGGAGCTGGGTCTGTCAGCAACACCCTTAGAGGCTGCTAGCTTCGCCCGTCTCTGCTCAGCAATCTTCTCCTTCAAGCTTGTCCTGGCAGCGCTCGGCCCGACAGATTTCGAGAACGAGGGTGCGGCAGTGCTGCTTTGTGACGATGCGAGCGATGCGTTGGGGTTGTTCGGGTCTTTGTCGAGGCCCGACTTCTCGCGCTTCTCGAGTGTCTCGTACATGCTGTGCTTAGGATTAGCAGGTGTTCTCATTGCTTGCTTGCAAAGACGTACGCTTCTGCCTTCTGCGGCCACACCAGAGCGAACGTCCAGTAGGTGCTGCGGTACGACTCGCGCACCTTGGGATTGGCGTCTGTCAGGCCTTTCTTGAGGATCTTGTCGAAGCTCTCCAGGCCTCCCGAGTGATCGATGTGCGCCTTGTGCTTGCGAATGAGCGTCTTCACCCATCCAGCCGAGAAGATACGCGGCTGGACGTTCTTGTCCTGCGAGGCGAACTGGATGTGCTGCAGGATGCGGTTGTTGAACGAGACGTTGGAGAGAAGAGCGTCCACTGTCGCATTGCCGTTCTGCGCTGCGATGTTCTTGGTCGCGGCGCACATCTTGATGAACGTCTGCAGGAGGATCTCGACCCAGGAGTCGATCGCTGGGCCGACGGTCCTTGCGAGCTCCTGCACGAGCTGGCATCCGTTGGTGGACATGGTGGTCCGCAGACTGTTGGCGACCTTCAGGATGCCGTCCCGCAGCGAGGCCATGCCGGCCATGAAGGCAGTGTGGAACTCGGTCGGCGCGTTGCCCTTCAGTATGCGCCGCAGCTTGAGTGTGTTCTTGTCGCGCCCGATCCAGTTCTGCTCGCTCTCCCTGCCCTCGAACGGCGGGGCCATGTCGCGGAAGATGTCCTCCAGCTCGCGCTGCGTGTACACGTGGATGGGGTCCATGGAGACTGCCTCGGCGGGCGGGGGCTGCTCGTCGGCGTCGGGCGCGGGTGTCTTTGCTCTCGAGGCGGGCAGGGCGCGCTCGCGGACGGGGGCCGGGGCCGGCTCGTGGTGCGCGTCGTCCAGGCCGGCGGCGTCGTCGATCTGGGAGGTGATGAAGGTCGCGGTCGCTTTCCGCACGTTGTGAGCCGCGAGCTGCTTGTGCAGGTTGACCTTGGCGGCGGCGGGGGCCGCCTGGAAGAGCGAGACGATGGCGTTCTTGGCCACATTGCGCACCTCCGGGTCGGCGTCCTCGCAGTTCGCGACCAGCTGGTTGACGTAGCTCCTGAAGGGCAGGCTGTGGGTCTTGTTCATCTTGACGAGCCACGTCATGGCCGCCTCCTTCGCGCGCGGGTTGCTGCCGCCCATGGCGCTGTGGATGCCGGCGTCGATGTCCGGGTGGCAGTAGGGGTGCAGCTCGACGAGCAGCACCGAGGCGGCGCTGCGGTGGGCCTCGCGCGCATTGCCCAGGTGGTCCAACAGGATCGGGGCCAGCTGCTGCGTGTGCTGGGTGATGATGTGCGTCTCCTTCTGCAGCACCAGCCGCTTGATCAGGTGGTTGAGCGTCGAGAAGCCCGTCGTGACGAGCTGCGCCGACGTCTTGTCGCGGATGGCGATGCCGATGCACTCGAGGATCTGCGCCTGGCAGCTCTCGGGCACGCGCTGGTGCTTGATGTTGGACTTTAGGCTGCCGAACAGGTCCAGTCGCCTGTCTACGTTAGTCGACGCCTGCTTCTTCAGCGCCGCGAGAAGGGCGGCCGTCTGCTCCTCCATGGTGGGCTCCGGGTCGGACGGTCGAAGAGCGATTGTTGGTGTTGTGTCGGGCTCAGCGGGGCATTGTCTAGTTGTATGGGGTTGCGGTGTTTTCGGTCCCGCTCACAGTAAACAACGCAGTACCCTGTCGTCGCCGCCGCCGCTAGTGGGCTTTGTGAGAGCCATCGCCTACGCAACCGTGCTCCCAACCCCTCTTATGGTTCACGCGTGGAGCCTGTGCGCGCGTACTTCTCGCACTTCTCGTCCATCTTGAGTTGTTCTATGTCCCTTAGGTGATACCCAGTCGACGGTTACACATCAACCTGCGCTGTGATTGTCGTCGATGTAGAGCGATATGGAAACACAACAACCCACCACAACAACACACCACAACAACACGGCAGACAGCTTCTGTGCGCGTCTGAAACACGTCGTAAGCAACATGCATCCCCCTGCTGTCAGCTGTGAGCCACCAGAGCCCAAGGCGTGTCTTGTGCAACCCCGCTTTCGAGTGCGACCTCAACAAAGAAATTCGCGCAGGCAGGCAGTGCAGTCACCGAACACAAGGCTGCAGCATTATGGAAGCACACTAGGCGTTGACTTTCGAACATCGTTGAACGAGCGACGGTGTTTATTGCAGACTAAGATAAATCTGACCGCGGCACGACGGCACACTACTCCGCGTTCTGCGCGTTTCTCTCATCCCAGACATTGAGAGCTTCCTCAGCAGCCTTAACACCACTGAGCGCCATGGCGCCGAAGGTGGGACCCATGCGGTTGGCACCGTCGACCTCGCTGAGCTCCATGCCGCCCACGATGAGACCAGGCACGACCTCGCGAGTGCGCTTGACGATGGCGTCCTCGGCAGTGCGCATGTCCAGACCTCGCATACCCCCGAGCTTCTCGATCTGCTGCATGGACACAAGACGCTTGACGCTGAAGGCGCCAAAAGGTCCGTCGTGGCCGGTCGTCGAGACGACGAGGGGTGCGTTGATGGTGTTGGGGTCCATGCAGGACTGGTCTGAGAAGAGGTCAGTAAGACATTGACTATGTAGAACGTATGAGCGTACCGTCGTGGTGCATAGAGACCAGAGTCCAGTTGGTCACAACACCAGCAATGCGCACAGCATTGGGGTCCTCACGAGTAGGAGCAGGGCGGGTGATCAGGTCCTCAACAGTGGTGGCATTGAAGAGCTTGACGTTGGGGAACTGGAGCACCTTGCTCAAGAGAGTCGATGTGAACAGCGCAGCGTGCTTGACAGTGACCCAGTCGCCGTCGTCCTCGTACGGGACGCCGAGCTCGTTGAGGAAGAGATGGGCGGGCTTGCGCATGACCATGGCGCTGAAGAGCTGGCCACCCAACCAAGCACCACCACCAGGAGCGACGCCAGCTTCGACGATGGCGATCTTGAGGTCGGGACGCTTGGATGCGAGCATGAAAGCGGTGGAGAGACCACAGGATCCGGCACCGACGATGACAATGTCCGACTCGGCGTAAGTGTCGAGGTCCTTAAAGTAGCGGCGGGCTGAAAGTCGTCAGTCGGTTGTCCGTCACTCTGATTCGAAATCATACTCATGGCCCTGGAGACCTGACTCTCGCGGATGGGAGCAAACGTGAAGCTGTCCCAGTTCTTCTCAAAGTCGGCGACGGTCTTTGCCTGGCCGTCCTTGCCGCCGACGGAGGCGACCTTGACGGCGAGATTCTTCTTGAGGTCTACACCGCTACCGAGAACAGCAGGGGCGGGAGACTCAAAGATGGCAGCTGGGGGAGACATGTTGTCGAGAGTTGTTGATCAAGGATCGAGGCCTGCCAAAGGTTAAGGCTGTTCTGCACAGGGGCAAGCATGATCCTTCCGCTGGTATTATCCAGGTCAAGTTGAAACCGTATAATCTCAGAACGAGTCCAGAAGTCCTGTCTTTCTATCTGATCATCCGCATAGGGTATGAACAGAGCGACAGGAGACTTCCAGAAACGAACACCGGTTCATGCAGTACACTTATCGTTTCAGTATACTTTGCATTGAAAGTACCTTGATGTGAGGATAACGCCCGCTGACGGACCGCATCTTGCATGGCGGTTGCCATACTTGTTGAGTACCTGCACGGTGGTCAGTAACTTCTCACATCTCAGACAAGGTGAGAGGAGTACGGATGATAGCTCGTTGGTAAGATCGAGGAACGGATGAAGAGAGGAAACGAAGAGAGCCATGAGCTGGTTAAATAGATGTTCACGTCCCACGTTTTGCTTCCATGGTTAACCACGGTAAACCGTCAAAGTGGGGTAGTTGTACCTTAGCTCCTGCAGTTGCGCTCTTTGATCAACAGCCCCACCGTTGTCCCGTCTCCGGTAACGTCCTATTCGAGGACCAAATGTACGCTGATGTCGAGATATGCAAAATCGTAATGCTAAGCGTATTGCTCGCGTTGCCCAATCCGTCCAATGCTTGGGTGCTGAGGGTCATCAGTGTTGTCTGTCGCACCGCAGAGAAAGCCGGAAATAAGCTGCGATACCTGAGACATCAGGAGGTAGTCAACACTTATTGACGTGCTGTTCGAGTGTGGTTAGGTCCTGTGTTGGCTACAATGTTTTGCTGTCATATCCGACTTTCTCTGCGGTGCGAAAGGTTGTAATGAGGGGTCGAGAGCTGCTGTGTAAACGAGCAACATTCATAACCAGGCACGAAGTTGTACACGATTCTATGATACTTACTGCTATACAGGATTACTGACAGCGATAACGGGACCCTGAGCATTGACTTGAGAGCCTACCGCCACCACGAGTTGAGGATCAAGGCCGGACTGGGTGCAAAGCAACCAAGCTCTTTGTATTAGGCGAAACAGACCAGTGAGGATGGGTCGATTCGTAAAGGAACTCTGTGATATGAGACGGCACTGAGGCGGGCTCAGGGAACGCTCTTGTGCTCGGAGACCTCTTGAGGGTTGCATGCGTGATTACTCCGAGGAGCTTTTGGGGATAGGCTATACCTTATGCGAATCAACTCAACTCCTGGAATCGACTCGAGCTGTCAAATGGCTTGGCAAACAGTTTGACTGAACATGAACAGATACGCCTGGGTTCGACGTTCGAGGTTAATGTTGGACGAGAGTTGGGTATCAGTAACTGCAAGGTGGAAAAGAGCCAGTGGCTGCACGTGCGGCCGTCGAACTGTGGAGATTTCGCTCGTGCTCATACGGACAATTGCACAGGCACCTCCTCTCATGCCGGACAGAACGATGGTATGACCGACGGGGACTGTGCATCTGGGAAAGGTCTGGAAGCATGCTCCGTCGGTAGATCGACGTGTTGCTGGGGTGTTCTTCATTTCCAGCACATTACGACGCAGTTTGTGCAATCATGATGGCACATTTTCGATAATTCCGTTCGAGACGTGATGCAAAGCTACCCGTGTGCCAGGATGAGGCTCAATTCACAAGTGGTGGTCCGGCGCGAACTGCTGTGACGCTTGATGGTATGTAGTAGGCGTTGTTGCTTCATCCGGTACAACTACCGGCGGCGCGGATCCGCCGTTGGTACTCTTCGACATTCCCGCTCGTCTCAGGGTTATGATTTGATCAAGCTATGGCCAAGATGAAGTTGAAACGAATCTGTCCCGGATGGGAATACGAGCTCAGACACAGCTTCAGAATGCCAGCTCAACAGACACAGGTGGAATTCGGCGTTTGAAAATGAACGGACGGTGCGCTCCGATGATAGTGGTTTGCTTGCTACTTGCTCTCTTGAGTCTCGTCTTCAAAGGAGCGTGGCACGTCAGACGGAGGCGGACACGTGTAGAGCAGCGTAGGGTTGCAATGCTACGGGAAGGGTCTGAAACATGCCTTATTTGCGTGCAGGCTGTGCTTTCGGTCGAGCACCGATGCATCTGACGGTGACAGACATGTGTCAGACGGTCAGCGAGCTGGCCGCGTACCTGCATTTGTTTATCGTTCATGAGGAAGTGAGCTGAGGTTGGAGGGGAGCTCCTGTTTACAAATCCGCCTTTCTATTTCCAGACAAATGCAGCCCGCCGCAGCAAGCGCCTGGCTGGGTGCCATAACCGCCAATGTACAGGCAGGTCGGCCGATCCTCTACTTGCACGAATCGCCATCCCGTGTGTCGCAATATCGAAAGCGTGATGGGCGTCGCATTGCGCTGAATCGCCAAAGCGGTTCCTGTGATGGAGGGAGGGCTAGGATGGATTGAGCCTAATTTGTGGGGTCAGTCTAAGGATTCGTGGCCAGCCAACTTGAAACACTCTCCTCCGAAGAGCGTTGACGCGGTAGAGTGGCCCTGCGTCTGAGGTCGTGCGTGGTGGGCAGTCGGTCGCAGTCTTCCAGCAATACTGCTTGCAAGTCTCTCTGTCTGCTGCTGTTGTATTGCACCTTTCACCAGCGACTCGAAGGGTCGATCGGCAGAGGCCCCCCAAGCTGCACGTCCGCTGTCAAGCCGCCATCAAGCCCGGCGCAGGTCCAGCGACAGCGCGCAGTCTGTGCATCCGCGATTACCAGTGATTAGCAGTGCCAGATCCAAGGGTCCCGCTCCAGGTCTTGGTATTAGCGGTGGGCTCTTCCAAAGCTACCACATATCGCCAACCTCACCTGCCGAAGAGCCTCTACAGCTGGAGCCCACACTGTCGCTACTGTTGCCGCTGCGTGTGCATTGTCGCTGACGCCATGCCCGCTGTTGACAGCAGGCCCTGAATCTTTCTCACCTTCACCTCCGCTTGCTCGCCCGCGCAGCTGAGCCCGTTCGCTCGACCCTGATATTCACCGCCAAACGACCACAATCGCGCCCCGCCCGTTCGCTCGCACCTCCAACTTTCTTCCTCACAACCGCGCTCTCACACACCGCCCGCGCCCGCCATGGACTCGCCAGGCGGCTACCCCGAGTCGCTGCTCGACCAAGACGGTGACCAAGATGATGTGGTCTACCCCTGCAAGGGTTGCGGAGAAGTAATGGCATTCGTTCGTGTCGCAATGCTCTGGCTAACACTGAGCCCAGATCCTTGAAGAAGGAAAGGCTTTCGAGCTCGGTACGGCTACCCCCGTCACCCCCTCGTGGCTTCCAGCGCACTCGCCCCCGTGTTTACATACTGACACTGCATAGCTGGTAACAGATGGCATATCGACTGCTTCCGTTGCAACACCTGCGGCACGCTTCTCGACTCAGACGCCAATCTGCTCCTTCTTGGAGACGGATCTCTCATCTGCAACAATTGCACGTATAGCTGCAACCACTGCGGGAACAAGATTGAGGATCTAGCTATCTTGACTGGTGACCAGGCCTTCTGCGCGAATTGCTTTAGATGCAGGAACTGCAAGCGCAAGATTGAGAACTTGCGCTATGCACGCACATCGCAGGGTATCTTCTGCATGTCATGCCATGAATCACTAATGGCGCGACGTCGAAAGAAATCTAAAAAGCCTCCAGCAGCAGCAGCACCAAAAGTCGACAAGAGCCTTCCAGCACTTCCACCGCAGTTCGACGAGCAGCAGCAGCAGCGAAGCGGGTTCACACCCGATGTTGAAACGCCTAGTGATGTGTTCTCCGAGCCAACCACAGCTGATGCTTCTCCTAGGCCTCCTCAACCCAGAAGGGGCGACTCATCTTCTAACTTCAGGCGCGATGCTTCCCCAGCAGCCGCAGACCCAACGCGTAGAGGTTTGTCTTCCCCTTGTACCGCTCAACATGCTCTACCACGAAGCTGACCATTGCTACTACGTAGACAACATACTTCTGCCAGCTACAACTTACAACAAAGAGCACAAGCACTCCGAGTCCGACGCCGGCGACGACGGCATTCTGCTCCCCTTCGCGCTCGATCCCAACCCTGCGCCAGGGCCTTCGCCTCTCAGCCGAGCCAGCAGGCAATTCCCCGACCGAACAATGGGCTCTGGCTCAGCAGCAGGTGACGGAAAGAGTGGTCGCGACTATTTCAACAGGCCAACGGCTGATCCTCGCGACAAGTTGAAGGAGAATAATTCGAGGTCTGGATCTGCTGAACGACCTGCGGCTGGCAGTCCGCATATCGCGTTTCAGGAGAAAGGGAGACAGCCTTCAGACCATATTGTGAGCACACTCAGGAAGCAGCGCGATACTTCAAGTGACTCGCCGTCGCTGAACGAAAGATCACGTAGCCAGCATGCTTCGCCGGCTCCCCCTTCAGCAACTGACGCGTTCAAACTGCAAGAGGTGCCCAAGAACAAGAAGGCAGACGCTAGACGCAAGTCCTCAGACAGCAGCGATTCCCCCGCACGCCACGGCTCGCCTGGCGCTGAGATGTCTTCGAGGCTCAGCAGGCCTATGATCGAGCCCACCTTCACATCGTCGCCCCCGATTGGCACCCAGGAATCGCCTGAGACCGCATCTGGGTCATCGTTCAGCTCCAACCAACGCGTCGAACGTCCAGCACGCGGAGACTCATTGAGGCCTTCAGGCTCAGCACATCTTGGTGATAGATCTGGTCCTTCGCCAACCACTCCTACCCTGGAGCACCCCAAACGTACATCCTCGACACACGTCGCCCCTGCTCACGTCAGTGCTGGTCTTGGTATCAGCAGCCCACTCGAGTCATCCAAAGGCTTCTCCGACGTACCCGTACCACCAGCTCGTTCAGCTGATAGACGCCCTCGACCAACCGAAGACACCTTCACATCTCCCCGCGCCCCACCTCAGCCCCCAAGCGCTCACAAGACCAATGAGTCCATCAGCAGTCTTCCCAGTGAAACTTCCCGAGATGCCTACGTACCCGGTGGTGTCCTTCCACGCTACAGCGCACAGGGCGACTTCTCGATGGACGAGGACTTTGCGCGTCTACTTGGAAATCAAGAGAAGGACGAGAAGGAGGGTGGCGTCTTCCGACGTGTCTCCAATGCTGTTCATAAGCATGGACGTAGTCTCAGTGAGCGCGGTTCTGTCACTTCGAGGGGAGGTCACAAGAAGTGGCCCACGAACGGATCCATCGATATCAGCAGCCCTACAATTGCATCGCCCGACTCGAAAGAGGAAAGCGTCAATCTCCGTAACGAGCTGCGCCGTGCACAGCAGCGCATTGCGGAACTCGAAGCCGAGAAGAACGGATTGCAGGAGTCTATGCACAGCGCAGCAGACATCAAGCAAGCAAACACTGTTCTTCGTGAGAAGCGAAACACAATGGCCGTGCTTGACACTCAGCGCGAGATGGTTATTCGGGAGCTGGAGATCATGACCGAACACCTCAAACATGCCAAAGAGAGCAACGGTTCGATGGACATCAATCAGCTCAAGTCGGAGATTCTCAAGGACTTCGCGAACTCCCTGCACAAGCTTAAGGATCAGATGGGTGGACAGATAGAGGACTTGATCACAAGGAGGGCTGAGCTCACTGACGAAATTTCCAACCTCATTCAGATGAAGGACAAAGGATTCCAGGAGTACGAGTCGCTTTCAGCGCAGAATACCAAGCTTTCTGCTATGAATAGGGAACTTGTCCAGAGCATCCAAAAGGGAATGAACAACAAGAAGGGCGCACCGCAATTCGACGCTGCCGCGAACGGACTGGGCATCTACAACACCCAGCACAAGGGCGGCAAATCGGAGCTCTCACTCGATGCGCATAGCCTGCCACATGAGCCTTCGTTCCCACACATTCATGATCATGACAACGAAGCAACTCTTGCCCAACCCCAAGTGGTCAACATCCGCAAGACTGGCAAGCCCACCAAGTTCTCCAAATTCAAGAAGGGAGGCCAAGCGTTCACAACCAACGTGACCAAGGGCTTCAAGGGTGCCTTCGGCTCCGAACAAAAGCAGGAGGAGTACAAAGACATCAAGGTTATCGGTACACCTTACGGATCGGTTCACCAGCAACCAGACATTGCCTCAATGTCTAGCTCGTTGAAGAGCAAGGAAGAGCAGTCTGCGAAGGGCTGGTTTGGTGGCAGTGGTGCAAAGGGTGGCGCGCCTAAGCCGACCAATGACCGCTTCAAGCCCATGCAAGCCAACAACAGCAGCACCAATCTGGCTGTAGACGCAAGCACTGTGCTCTTTGGCTCCGACTTGACGGCTCGATGCGAGTTCGAGAAGGGCATGATCCCCGGAGTCGTCACTCGCTGTATCTCTGAAGTTGAGCTCAGAGGCATGGACGTTGAAGGTGTATACCGCAAGAGTGGAGGCAGCTCGCAGGTCAACCAGGTTCGCAGCGGCTTTGAGGCCAAGGCAGACTACGACATCTCTGATCCAGACCTCGACATTCACTCGATCACCTCGGCTCTGAAGAACTACTTCCGCAGGTTACCCGTGCCGTTGATCACATTCGATGTGTACGATCAGTTCCTGGAAGCCGGCCGTAAGCACACATTCATCCCCCAATCGAAGCTTGCTAATAGACCGTATAGAACTCGAGGACCCTGCAGCCCAGACCAAGGCTCTCTCAGAGGCCATCAAGGAGATTCCGAAGGCGCACCGCGACACACTGCAATTCCTCGTTTTCCACTTGTCGCGAGTCATTGAGCATCAGGACGAGAACCTGGTATGCAGACAGTCACACGCGAAGAAGTGTCCAAGCTAACACACTCTCAGATGACACCACTCAACCTTGCTGTCGTGTTCGCGCCGACCATCATGCGTCCCATGGACATCCAGCGAGAGCTCAGCGATGTCCAACAGCAACGCGTTGCCGTCCAGGCTCTGTTGGAGAACTACAAGAAGGTTTTCGGTGATGAGTAAACAGCCTTCTCCACGTGTCCCTGGCTCACATTCTCCTTGCAGTGCACAATCGCGCTCGAGTCTGTGAGCTGTGTAGGCACGAGATCAGATACCAGTTGCGCGCTTCCTGGAAGAACCAGCGCACATCAGCTTCGCGAAATTTGGCACTTGGAACGGCTGCTGGACTGGACTGTCTCTGCTGGATGCGCCCAGGCGTTTCGAAACGCAGTCACCAGACTATCTACCATCGACCGACTTTCTGAGATCAGCCATCTGTCCCATTCTTCTTGTTCAATACTTGCGACTCGTTAGCGAAGGTGTCATAGTGCTGGAACGAAAGCTCTGCATTCGCGGCCTTATTTACGACACTTACTCATTCTTGTAACATATGAAGGTCGCAGGAGGACTCCCCTACCTCAACCGGCCAGGCGCATAAGGATAGCTTGAAGGTTGTCATTATACCCTTGAGGGTTGCTGATCTGGCTTTGTCTTGACCTCGAGATAGCGTAAATCGTTGCAGCGTTGCATACAAACCACGTCGACTTGATGACTGCTTGGATCCATGTGTTCTTCGTAAGCATGCAGTGCTCGCATAAGGGTGAAAACGCCGTGAAATCGTGGTCGATCAGCCGAGGAAGCCGAGGGAGGTCCCGTTCCAAGGTTCCTGGCGAGCTGCTCGCGGCTGCGCTTGCTACGGTCGAATGATGTCACGCGCTAACATATGTGAGCTGCCAACTTCAATCACACGATCGTTCTTTCACGTCCTCTTATCACCACGACCGCTTCTTGACAGGTTCTTCATCTCGCTTTCTTGTGGACTCCCCGTTACTCAAAAACCTCACACAACACCATGTCTTACGCCGACGTTGCTGCCAGCGGCCCCAAGCAGAGCCCCGAGGAGGTCAGTACACGTGAAAACCATCAACATATGGCAATCACTAACAGATGCGCAGGCGTAAGTCATCACTGCAGCTAGCTCAAAGAAGCTTCAAACTGATAGAATCGTAGTCGCGCTCCTCCTGTCGCCCAGGTCGAGCACACTGAGGACTCTGTCTCCTCCCTCATCGACGTCGACAGCCCGCACATTTCCTCCGTCCCCTCGGACTACGAGTCGCAATCCGTCAAGACCGATACCCAGGCCGCTCGTGAGGAGCGTGAGGAGGAGGTCAAGGATGCTGCTAAGGAGATTCGTGACAGCGCTGCCGCCAAGAAGGAGAAGGCCAAGGACAAGGCGAGGAAGAACGCCGACAACCCTGTCGTGCTGAGCAACGCTGTTGGCCTCGCTGTTGTCGCTGCTGCTCTCAGCTTCGGCGCATACAGGAAGTACAGTCGCGGCGAGCTGACCGGCAAGGTCATCGCCGCCTGGGCTGGTGTTGTTGGTCTGTTCGGTGTCGGTGACTACTACGTCAGCCAGTAAGTTCTACTTTCCAGTCTCCCGATGTCTCAGAAAGAGTAGGAGCCGAAAGGCCGTTCGTCTTCCTTTCAATGACGTCCTGAACGGCATTGAAGACGCCCCGCTCTTTTGGGCATCAGGAGCTCGTATCCGGGCAGAGCACGACCTGACAACTACAGGTACTTCTTCAAGCGCTACCCTCCCAAGAACTAAGCGCGTTCCGTTGATATATAGAGACGCCCAGAAACACAGCAAACAGTTCCAAGCGTGGCGCAACACTCCGTCGTGGGCGAGCCTGTGGGATAGAATATGGTGCACGCTTACCAAGGCCGACTTCTGCGGGCGAGGGTTCGACTGTAAAGCCACGCTCAGACCGTCACCGTGGTTTCGTTACTTCCTCCGTCGAGGACTTGAACCATTGCAGATCCGGTTGGTTGTAAGATAACGATATCTCCTCTTTTCTTCGGCGGTGATACAGCAGGCATATGATTCTCTACTTTGTTGGTGTAAGTCAGGGGTGGTCGATTCTGCTCTTGTACATACAGTACTTTTCAATATACCCGTTCAGACAACACTCCAAGTCGCAGATACGCAAATTACTCGCGGCGCGAATCGCTGTCAAAGCTGCAAGAGCTGAACACAGGCATATTGGATTGGCCCCTACTCTCGTTGCGATTTACAGCAAGCTTCGCACGGGGCTCACGAAGGTGCTGCAGCGACTGTAGAGTTCGAACAGGACCACAACAATATTCTCTTTTAGGACATCCCCCAGGTTCCACATGCCTGATCGAGAAGCGTGCAAAATTGCGGCTCTGCTGACAAGGTTTGAAGAGCTTCCATTGCCATAGCATGCGCTGGCTCCAGCCATCTAGTAACACGAGCAACGCGGCTGCGTGGGTGTGATTGAGAAGTGTACGATCAATTGAGGCTATTGGCTGTGAGGCTCTGCACGCTCGTTTCGGCATTCTCAAAAATCGCCCAATGATAAATGCTCAAAATATTGATTGGGCACGAGCCTTCGACACCGCATAGAGCCTCGAAGATCTCCCTGCCTTCTTCTTTTCGCCTTGTGGTACTTTGCGGTGCCTTGCGGATCGACGAAGGCCTTGCGTTCCGTTCAAGGTACGCGTCTCAAGTTTCAGTGGCCAGCAATGAACTGTTGCTGTCGCAGGTACATTCACGCGATCGGCGCGATCACTCTTTCCGCCCCAGCGGTGCACATTCCACAGACATCCCCTTTTGCTCCATTATGCATGAATCCACTTTCAACAAGCTCACCCCAGCTTGCCAAATTCACTCTGGCATCTGTCGGTTTCAAGCCGTAAGCGCTATTGCACCGTGAGTGGCCACTTCTGGCTGCACGTTCGCGGCGGTTAAAACGCACTGCGCCCAATCATCTCCCTCACAACGCTCAACCGCCATCAACCTAAAGCTGCCGGCTGGCGTTGCACGTTGACAACCTCGCAATGCGAGCCTTCCATTGGATTCATGACAGTGGGTTGCCAAAGCGAGAGGCGTCGTTCATCTATATCATGGATGAATGTCGTCCTGTCGCGTGGTGAGCCGAGCCATGTCCTGCGTAAGCTGTTCGAAGGGACCTGATCGCACGCGCAAAAGCCTTCTGGAACGCTGACAACACATTGACTGTGGATTGCTCTTTGTTCTTGACCTTCTTCTATTGTCGCAATCGCATCTTTTGGCATTGTGCATTTTCCTCATTCGTTCGGGTTTTGTTGCTTTTCTGCTCCGCGAGACTCGCTGGCCGCTTTGCTGCCGTTCTTTCGTTTCTGCAAGACTCTTAAGGATTGAGATGGAATAGCTGCCTGGTTTGCAGCATTCAATAATATGGAGAGTCATCGAAGGAAGAACTCATGGTTGACCATTGGGGTCACCGGATGCTGTGCATCGAGGGATGAGGTTGCATCAGAAAAAGGGCATAATGGTATGTTCAGCATCTTCCTTTTGTCATACAAACAACGCGAGTCTCGAGCATCGCGACGACTGTAATGGTCGTCGCCCTTAGCATTCTACCTTACATCTCCATGGCGAGGCGGAGGTACACCGGTTTGCCCTGCTGTCAATGATCCACATCGTGTGGAGCTCCATGACCGCCTTGCATATGGATGTCCAGAACCTCATCTGCTGCAATTCTTCAACATCACAACAGGGCCACCAATCTTTGTAGACCGGAACATACTTACCATCTATTAGGTCGGTCTATGTCACGGATATATGACCAACCTCAAGTCATGCCTGTCTCACCAACAAATCCTCTGGCTCCACGGCCCACAACCGGCCAGATCATGACCCAGCAGATCTCGCAATGGATTACAAGCAGCCGTGAGTATGCTGCCAGAGCATCCTCACGGGCTAGTCTATCGACCCCTACCCGACCAAAACGATCACACTCTCGACCCAGTATCAGTGGACCTATGAACTTTCGTCATGTCGATGGCTTCGATAGTGTCGAGTTTAAGATCAACGAAGCGCCGTCAAACACCCGCCGTCGTAGCTTCCGTCCCCTACAGCTTTCGATGTACGGCTACGACGGAAGTGGACGACTGTCGCC
Source organism: Didymella keratinophila (assembly GCA_011058865.1). Lineage (NCBI taxonomy): Eukaryota > Fungi > Ascomycota > Dothideomycetes > Pleosporales > Didymellaceae > Didymella > Didymella keratinophila. The sequence continues at coordinate 16,341 of SWKW01000100.1, read as the reverse complement.
GCTTCCCGATTTCGAAGGAGGAGGAGACTGGTCGGCCAAGCCATCACCGCTCAGCATGCCCGCGCCGGCGCGAGTCCGCGGCAATGAGACAGCAACAGGACCATCCTTCTCAAATCCCTCATCATACAACATACCCAGGAAACCAGTCGGCTCGGGCTCAAGGCGATCGAGTGTGCAGAGCGTACAAAGCGTTGGAGCCCATGAGAGGAGATTCTCCGGTTCCACGGTCGGCACTTCGGCAACACCAGTCCTGCCTTCTTGGAACGAGGAGCCGAAAGCCAGCATGGAGTCAGTCGCCCGGGGACCTGGTTTGCTGAAACGCACACGCACATCAGGAGCCAACACACCAGCCCGGAGGTTGTCACGTCTTCCCTCGCCCTCCCGCGGTCGTGCCAACACCGCACCTACACGACCTAGCAGTCTTCGTCGCGCCAATACCGACGTGGATGAAGCTATCCGCGAGCTCAACACCATTGTCGAAGAGCGCCGCGCCTCCGCTTACCGCTCGCAAATCCAAGCCCCAGCTCTTAGCAACCGCATCCCACCTTCACCCTCCCACCACGTTCCTCACTTCGCACCCACGATGCGTATGCATGTCCGCTCCGAGACCCTCTCAGACATTGGCTCTGCTTTCAGCACGCCGCTAAACAAACCGCTCCCCAGCCCACCCTCGAGCAGCACACCGGCGCTACGACGCGCTCCGAACTTTTCTCTCTACCCGCCGGCTCGCAACTTCACTGGCCCTCTTACTTCGAATCCCATCACCCCGCCGCCACCAAAAACGGCTTCCAGCACATCTACCACCTCACTGCACAGGTTGAGCAACTGGCTGCGCCGCTCATCAAGCCGCTCCACCACAGCAAAGGAGCTCACACCATTCTACAAGGTCGAAGTCCCACCAGTCCCTGATCTGCCAAGTCGCCCGAGCACTTCTCGAAGCACGATGGGCCACGGAAGGCAGGACAGTGCGGACTCGAACGACTCGGCGCGCACCGAGGCGACCACCATCACACTCGTTTCTTCCTACACCACCACCCGCTCCACAACTCCTGACTCGAATGAGAGTGAGAGAGCGACGCACCCACGCGTCAACGTGCTCAAGGGGACTGGTCGCGCACGCCGCGTACCCGCGCCGCTGGTCCTAAACACTATCAACGACAAGGACATCGAAGTAGCACTCGGCAGTGAGAAGAGCACTAGGAGCGCACGTGGCATGCGCGAGATGTGGCCGCCTGTCTCACCAGTTTACGACATCCTGCCGGGGCAGGAGATGTTCGCGAAAGACGTTGGATTGAACAGTGGCAGAAGGTTCCCGCCCAGCCCAATGGGCATGGTGGGTGTTGCGTTTTAGGTGCTGGCACGTACACGCATGGAAAGGCTCTACTTCTTTAGTTGCTAGGGGCATATACCCTCCGCTTTGCGGATGCTTCTGGCTTAACTTTGTTCGCTTCGATGGATATACCCCTTTCAGACGAATGGCGCGTTGGAGATATAGTTAGATACTAGTTTAGTACAATGCAAGCATAGAGCTTGTTACTCGGACACGTCTCGCCTTCGAATCTTGACATACATGCTGGGCGTTATGTAGATGGCGAGCTGTGCCGGACCGCTCCGCCTCATCCACCGTGTATGCACTCTGCTGGTACACCTTCACACATCTCATCTCAGCCCATACCGCAAGCCAATCCCCATTCTTGTCTTATGCTGCCTTTGCACGGCACCTCGAACCCAAGACTCCTATATGACTGATCGAAACATGTATGCGTGCGACTCTTCCTTTCCGTCATCACGCCCGTGCAATTCGGTCCCGACCATGCCTCTACCATGATGTTCGACGGCATGTCGCGCAGATAGAAGGATGTTCCAGGACCGTCGAGACAGTAGGGGAAGCGCGGCGCGGTGCCGAGGGAGGAGGCTATCGAGCGATCGCCTTTGCATTTGGAGAGGTCATAGCGGTCACTGTGGGCTCTGGTCAGTATGTCTTCGCGATCTTCTCTGAAATAGAGCCAGCGACAAGTCTGTGGTTGAAAACGAAGGACTACAGATTGTGTCGAGAAAGAAAGGCTACGTACAGTGTCCATGAGAAGCTGGTGGGCACGACCCCTAGTATAAGGAGTGGCGTCGTCCGCATCTTGATACTTTGGGAACTGCGTGGAACCGTTCTTAGGTCCTCGTGGAGGGGTTCAATTTACGGAAAGCTGATTGTGGGACTGATGGTCTTTCTTATTAGATCTGAACAACAGATACTATGCTTCGTCGCCTGTAGCGGTAGCATGTGCCAGTCCTACTGGAATGCATACTGCGGAAGGGCTAACTTCGACACCGTATTTGTGTTTTCCAGGAACTGAAGTGCGTTCTGTTGCAACGATAGTCAGACACCTATCATGGTACACCTTGAAGATCCATCCTGTATAGGCCTCCGTTGTGTTTGAAAGCTTTGCAACTGTAGCTGCAAGTTCATGGTCGTGCGAAATTGCCAGGTCTGAAGTGAGATGACGCGACATTCCAGTGCTACCTACGCGACTTCCGCCGCGCACCCTCTGATGTCATCGTCCTTCATTTGCAAACCTCATCTGGACCTGTCACTGGACGTCTCGGTCACGGCTATCGTTGCTCGTGAGCGGAAGCATGCTGTCGCGATAAAGGCTGGGGAGGGATGGAGATGAGGTCGAGTAGAGTGACGATCTGTCCGAGGAGGCTGGCGTGAGATGACCTCAGAGAGGAGGTGAGCTGCAATTGAGTCTGGACTGAAGGAATGGTTTGTGGGTCCTGTGGGGTTCGTTGTGGGCATGGGTCGACAACTGTAGGGTCGTGCTATCCATGTGGTTGGGATTCTCGTACCTCCTGAAACACCATACGTCATATGTGCGATATTCAGAAACTCAACGCGTGCTCCGAATTCTTGAGGACTGTCAATCTTCTAAAGCACATTCGCCACCAAACAAACAACTCGCCCAGCACTGACAACTATTCGTAGAGTGTTAATGCTCGCTTACGACTCAGGGCACGGGTCGTTCCACTCGGTTCACTCAACCTACCACTCCTAGCAGCGCCTGAGCGCCTCGTCAACACAACACGTATCATCGTACATGGGATCGATGCGAGTGAGCCGTTGGGGTCTTGTAAATCGGGTTGAATCGCCGATAGAGCACCAAGAAAACTGCCCAAAGGCGGCTAGATCTTCAGAGGACTCCCGCATTTTGGACCCTGAAACGACGTCAGCCGCCAAGCAATGCTGTCATACGGTAATTGCAAGTATCAATAAAGGTGTTGAAGGCACGAGGTGATTGAACCCCAGAACGAGGCTGACAACCTGCGACTACCAAGTCGATTTACTTACTGTAAGTTTGCTTGGTTGTTGTTCTGTGGCACCTTACTTCAACGTACTTGGGTGCTGCACCTAAAGAAAGCTGCATCTTGAGGGCGCTAGGAACTGTTTTGCCGCCATCTCATTGTCTGTACTAATGGTCCGACAGTCCGATTCATATCAAACCAAAAACAACCATGAGCTCGTCCCTAGGTCTTCCTCAGTCTGACGCCTTTGGCGACCCTACACCATCTGGCCTCACTCCAAGCACACGCTCTGAAGCCGAGGCAATCTTCTTCCAGAATGCAACCAAGCAAACCGAATCTGCGGCTCCAGATCCATCCATTGCCACCGATGAAGCACGAGCAGCATATCATCGACCTGGTGTAATCCGTGCCAGCTCGGCCAACTACGAAAGGGCTCTGAAGATGGCACACGCACAAAGTTCTGCGTCATCGGACCTTGCCACAAATGGAGAGACTTCCGAGAACATCACTGGCAGCGCCCAAGTTGCCTCCCCGTCACAGTCGTCGCCATTCCCTGCACCAGGTCAAGGTGTAGTTCCCGACTACAGTGCGGTTGGACTGACTCGAGGTGACTCGCTGAAGAAGTCGCGATCTCGTGGTCTTTCTCTCGGTGCCCTTGCCCAACAGCAGAGCTGGAGTGAGCAAGACTACAAGAGGCTGTACAACGCGGATCTCATGAGCGAGGTCAAGGCTACGCCAGGTTACGACTCGGGTGCTGAGAACAAGTCTTAGCTTAGGTCTTAGGCCTTTTCTTTTGCGTTTCTGTCATGTCTTCTTTCCCGTGTGGCGGAGCAAATTCCTGTCACTTCTTTTACATTATCTCATGTTGGACGTCACATCTCCAAGTCTTCATACGTATGGCGTTGGGGCGCCTCTCAGGGCCGTACAGGAAAAGCTGCAGGACGGCATCGGCATACAGGTTCGGTTCTTCTCTAGTTTTGGAAATGACAACCGTTTCGGACCCTTCAACTCCTTGATGCACTGCTTCATGAAGTCGTCACCTTCAACATATGCTATCAAGTATAAGGACCAATGCACGGGTTGTGTCTTACCAGAGAACACAGTCTAGATTGATATTGCGATAGCTGTTTGGCCATACAGGACATAGTAGTCGGCCCAAAGATCACGGCATGACTCTTGACTTCATCACTATAATCCAGCTTGCATTGTGCACTCTCGCAGTCTCACACAATCAGTAGTAAACAGTGTACGCACCAGATGCATGCACCAGCTTGATAGTGAGGTGACTTGCCGCTTGATTTTGATCCCTACTTCTATCAACGTTCGTGAAGGATGAGACTCCAGCAAACACTGCTGCATCGCACCTTCACTTCAACTCGACCCTAACCTTGGCACACATACATACATAAATACATACTTACTGCTGATTTGCTCCAGGCACTTCTACTAACTTTCGTCCACCCAACCAAACAAACATCTCTCGATCAACTTTCACGTCCATATTCGACATGCAGCTCCCCACGATCGCACTGCTTCTGGCAGTCCTGCCTGCAGCCTTTGCTGCGCCGGCGGCCGCACCAGCTACCTCCGAGATCAATTGCCATCTTGGCGACAATAAGTGTGACACAAACTACGGCAAGGTCCTAATCTGCAGCAACGACGGCTGGTTTCCTGCGGAGACATGCGCTACCGAGGGTGCCTGCCAGATTGGGGCTGCTGGCAACGCCTTCTGCAACAAGAAGCCAGAATGCACCACCGGAGCTTCCCAGTGCGACCCTGCTCTGTACGTCTTGAAGTCTTGCAACGACAAGGGCATCTGGGAGACCGACCGCAAGTGCTCCAAGCCTGGCTGCTGCGAGATCAAGGATGGCAAGGCTGTCTGCAAGGCCAAGTGCGGCGGTCAGAAGCCGCCTCTCGCCCGCCAGGTATCTCGTCAGTTGAGCGGTTGGCCTAAGCCTGGAGATGAGTGCACACCCAACGGCGAGGAGTTCTGTGACTACGCCTGGACCCAGATCCTCGAGTGCGCCGGCGCCATCCGCAAGTTCACTCTCAAGAAAACCTGCCGCCCAGGCGGATGCACCTATGACCTTGCCTCTCTCAAACCATACTGTCACTAAGCAGGTAAGCCTCACAATCCCGATGCCATGAATGCCTCCAGGCTGAGGCTTTGAAAAATCGATTCTCCAAGGCTAGGCTGTCTGCATTTGTGCTAATGTAGTGACAGAATGGAAATGATGTGGAGAATGGTTGCAGGGAAATGGATCGAAGAGAACTTCAACACATTTTCGAAAGGATCAGCTCTAATGCAATAGACAACAGAACTTGCTTTGGCCGACTCGGCAGACCGTCGACCTGTGGGATAGATAAAACACAACAAAAGCGTCTTAGCAGCAACAATCACGCCCTCCTCCGCAGGGAAGCGGTCGAGGTTGCAATGCTTACCTACAGCTTTCGCTCGTCTGCATGTGGTCCTCAGGTTTGTCTCCATTTACAACCAGCAATTGCTTGATGCCATAAAAACGTGAAAGCCTCTACCACTTCACTTCTAAAAGGTGACCCAACTCGACTGATGGAAAGCCAACCAATTCTTCAACATGCTGATTGCAACTTACTTCTTTGCTTTTGCACTACTCGTCGAGAGTGGGCTCGCCGCACAACGCTGCTACTTCAGGCAGACCATCAAGATACCACCGGCACCCATGTCGCCGTCTGAGTACGTGTGCTCAAGGTGACCCGAGTAGACGTATCACAGTTGCCAGAAGGTGAAGCTGCTTCGACTTCATTCCAAAGAGAGACTGACAGGTGCAGAACAATGCAAGATAGAGAGTGCTTTCAGAATAGGAGTTGAGTCGTTGGTGCAAGCTATTCGCTTGTTTCGAAGGCGACAGCGTAAATCATGTGCCAGTCTCATGTGAAGGGTTGCTGACGAGGTGCAGTGTCCAGGCTGTGGGTACTGCAGGTACGAGGACTATCTTTGAGACAAGTTCGATGTTCACGCTTGATCAGCGGACGGCATTTTGTTTTCCATGAAGTAGACCAGATCGTGGTTCAAAAATGATGCTATTCTCTTGCGTATCTTTTCGGTTTGTCCTGCAGGGAACGGCCGATGCCTCTCAAATACTTCCTACAAGGCGACCTGCCTTTGTGTCCTGCTCAATTTGCCACCATTTCATGATCATGACCGTCAGGCATGGATGAATCGTTGCACGAGGCCACCTAGGAATCCAAACAATGGATACCTCGTAGAGTCCAGACCTCCATTTCTGCCAAGCCAGAAGGCATATGCACCAACGACGATGGCAAGGCCAACGGCTCCATAGCGTCTGTAGTACCATATTCGCAGTTTCGCATACTTGATGCTCCTTGTCGCTTGCTGGACGACTCGCTTCTGATATTGCTGTCGGCGAATTTCCTTCTCTTGCTGGGCGAAGAGGCGCTCGCCATCTTCCAGTGTCAAGTGTTGTATGTCATCCAATGTCGCCGAAGTCTTCAGCACACTGGAGGAGGATATGCGCCACCACTCACGGCTACCTAAAGATCCAGGTGGGAGCCTCTCGTAGAGCTCGACTGAACGGGCAATGTGGAACTCGATGTCGAAGGGCTCGGGCAGCTTGCTGAGCATGACGTGTAGTATATCCTCATCTTCCTTTTCGATCTCCAACAGCTCCTCTCGTCTGGACAACACGACAGCCGCGAAGAAGTATAGCGGCATGACAGCGTGACGTGCCAGGAAGAAGTCGAACAGCCGTGTGATGTCCTTATATTCCTGGATGTTGTGCGCAAACATAGTGATCGTGCCTGCGAGCGCGAATGTTGCTGAGCTCTTCGGCAAGTGCTCGTAAAGCGCTGGGTCAGCTTCGCGGAGGAGTGGACGTAAGAGTTCGAGCTGGGCTATCGCAGGATCGAGGGACGAGAGCATAAAGTCTCTGATTCGTAGCAGGCTGAGGCGAGCTGCTGCTTGAGGAGCGGCGTGAGTTCCTAAGACGAGGTAAAACACCTGGACGATGTCGTGATAGCCCTGAAAGTAGGACAGCGATGGATGTCGGCGTAGCACCTCGAGGATTACGTTGGACAGCTCATGCTTCCTGCGATCGAGCTCTTTCTCTGAGTCTGTTTGCAGTGAGCATGTGATTCTGAGCTTGTGCCAGCTTTGTACATACTGTACTTTGGGTAGTATACAAAGGCTCTGTTCACGTCGAGACCGACTTGCCCCTCTTCGCGATGCGCAGGCAGATGTTGCCATGGGGTTTTCTCTGCATCTGCGGCTTTGCATGCTAGCAGGATGGGCCATGCTGTGCGCCGCAAGCTATCGCTCACCAATCCATGGGTGCTTGTAGCCAGATGCACCAGCGTTGGAAGATCGTTCTTTTCGCAGGCGGTGATGATCAAGCCTTCCTTAGCTATATCCGCTAGAGAAAGATCGACAGGCGTGGGTTGGCGCGAAGGTACACTGTCAGAGCTCACCGAAGGTGATGAGGTTCGAGAAGCCATGACCTCATTGCCTCGAGCTCAACCACGCCTAGTCAGCGAACGCCCACAACGATCAGTCGACCGATCAAGGATGACGTGGCTCTGGTATGTCCTCGGAAGCGGAAATCGATGGAGCTGCAAGGTGCTGTGTGACTGCATTTCGAAGGTTGTGATCACGTAGCTTGTTTTGCGCCAGGTTGACGCGACTCTCTCGCGACTGCCTTCCCTGTCAAAATCCAGGTCTTGGCAGCCACCAACGTGACGAACGCGCCTGCCTCCACCGGCAACATCATCGGCCTCGCGACCTGCACGGGAAGGTATCCTATCTGTGCGTAAGCTGTGCAGCTTTGCCATCCCCGAAACGACTCGCCTCCGGCATCCCGAACACCACCAGAGGCTGGTCAAATTTGTGCCGCACTGCATGCGCCGCACCCCTCCAAATCCACTGTGCATGCATGAAGCCGCGGCAATACCCCCGCCTCTGGCCCCAGCTCCTCTGCTAGATCTTGAATTGTCTGCAGTCGCAGCCCTTTGTCGTCAGCTCCGCCAATCTAAACCACGCGTTCAGTCAAGATCGTGCTTTCGACAGGCTGCATGATCTCGCTATCGAGATCTGACCACATTCGAGAGCGATCTCACGCCTGACACTGCGACGCTGCCGTCCTGTACCATAATACGAGACATGTAGCCGCCCAGCTAAATTGGGCTCCGTTGTAATACTCGCGATCAGTGCGCTTCGGGTTCTGTCTTGCAGCTCTGCAATCAAGGAATCCTGGTCTACGTTTCCTTCATTCGCTCTCAGCAATCCAGTCACTAATCCAGTTTTCAATTCTACCCTTGTGCTATCCCCCGTCTAGCGCCATCGAGATACTCTCTCGCGAACAGTACCCTTGACTGGACCCTGTGAGTTCAGTGGAAGTCATCCCCGCCATGGACCACCAAGTTCAGGGCTTGGTACTTGTCAACAATGAATGGGTTTCGAGACCGCTCGACGTTTATCAGATCATGGCGCGGGCGCAGCAAGATGATACCGATATGACAGATCCAGTCGTCAAACCGGCTAGTCATCTTCATGTGCCAGGGTATGGCATTCTTTCTCGGACAGTGCTGCCTAGTCCTCTTTACAAATTTGTTCTCCCCGCGAACATACGTCACAAGGATCTCAACGATGTTGTACTTGTAGGTGAAGACTCGGTACAGCTACACGAGATTCACGACTACGGTCGCCTTCGCCATGTCTCAATCAAGTCGAACTTCAGCGGCCGAGTCCTCACGGCGCGAGTCTTTGGTGACCCGCGCGAGGTTCGTGTCAACCGGACAGTTGGCAGTCCATTGCCGAAAAGGCAGACAACACCGAGAGCCAAACCATCTCCCGCACACACAGGCGGACACAGTCTTCCCCCAGAAGTACTTGTCCTCACGCTCACATCGCGAACACTGATGTTCCTGTGGGCTCAGGACAGCGCTACAGGTCGTAGTATCTTCCGACAGAGGACGGTCAAACTCCCAGCGGGCTCTTCGCGTTATGACCGCCTTGGACAATATCTCGCTGTCGATCCAAAATGCCGAGCTCTGGCTGTCGCCGCTTATGAAGGACGCTTCGTGCTCTACAAGACGAAGCCTATGGAGGCGTGGCGCAATGAGTTGCGAGACGACACTGCCACGACACCAATCGAGGATGAGCGCGTGGTTCCGATCGAGGGGAGGATAATGCACATGGAGTTCCTTTCCACGGCTGCGACAAAAGATCATTACCACGTGGCCCTCCTGTTCGTCGTTGCACACCAAGGCTTAACGAAGCTGACCTGCTTCGATTGGGACTGCAGATTCGACCTTGGCACAGCGACTGCTCGAACAGAACGAGTATCCGTAGACCTAGGTATGCAGAACTAATCTTTTCACTGTCGACCGAGTGACTGACAAGCCTAGACGATCAGAATCCATCTTTACTCATTCCCTTGAAGCGAAGTCCCGACTTCTTACTCATTTTCGACACGCATGTGTCCCTCTACAAAGACGTGCTGTCAGGCGCACCACAACGTACAGCGATACCGATCCCCAATCATATTCTACTGTCACCGCGACCCGGAGACAGCGCATATCGGCCGCAATGGGTCCAATGGGACAGAGCACCTCGGAATCCCGACTTTCCAAAGGAGTCATTGTATATCGCGCGCGAAGATGGTCGAGTGATGTATGCGGAGCAGGGTCCGGCTGGCGCTGTGGATATGGACGACGCTGGCGAGTGGCCGTATCGTATAGACCAGGCTTTCGCGTGCGTCAACGTCGACAACTCGGAGTCTTCTCAGTCGTATCCAGATGTGCTCATGGCAGGGGCAGCTGGCAACGATGGCTTGCTTTGCAAAGTTGGCGCCTGGCCTATGGAGTACTCGTACGCTACGCAGTATCCCGCTATGAACCAGTTCACATACGTGGAATCGATGCCGAACTGGAGCCCGCTCACAAGTCTTTGTGTTAGCAAATTACATGGCATCCGTGAACCATTTGAACGCGAACGCTCGGCGCTGTTCGTCTCCGACGGTGTTGCGCCTCACGGTCAGATATCTGAGCTTCGACATGGGCTGCGTGCTCTTATTGATGGCTCCTTTGGCGGTATGAAAGGTTGCACAGGTCTGTGGGTATTGCACCATGGCAGTCAAACCGTCGACCTCGACGGCAAAAATGCAAGACAGCATTACGCCTATGTTGCGGTAACGCTACCACTGGAAACCCTGTTGCTTCGTCTGATCCGCACACAACCAGAAGGTTCTGGCGCATTCTCTGGTGCTTGGGAAGATGGAGTCTGGGACGTCAACCAGCTGCCTGCTGAGGATGCCCTGCTAGCGGATGGCATCACCCGAGATCAAGAAACCCTGTCTGCCTCCATCCTTACGGACCACTTCTCGATCCAGATCACTCGCGACGATGCACAAATAGTGACTCGGGGGTCGACTCTGACTTTGAACGACAAGTTACGTTTTACTTCGCCCATACTGCTTGCAGCAGTAAGAGTTGGGTTCTCATTTCTTGCAATCGCGCTCAAAGATAAGGGCAGGACATATCTTGAGGTCATTCCAATATTGGAGGACGGCAAATTCCGGAAAGCGAAGACACCGCCCACACGTCATGAGTTGAGTACTGATCCAACATGTGTCGAGCTTCTCGAGCTAGATGGACGGCCTCATGTGCTAGTTGGCACACTCGACTCGAAGATCTCCCTGTTCGCAGTTTCGCAGCAACATTCTATATCCGTCGTCCTTCAATCAGCCCTCGATGCCAGCGAAGCTGGCAGCTCGCGGGTTCTGTGTGAGCGTGCTGTCATACTGAAGTCCGGGAATGACCACGTTTTGGTCTGTGCTACCCGCGATGGCCTGCTTCTGAGCTGCTCTATGAACAGCATCAAGTCTGGTTCTTCCGCTGCGCCAGCAAGCAACCTGCTGAGGCCAAAAGGCCCTCTGATCGAGATAGAAGCAACTAGCTGGCACATCACAAGGATGGGCTCGACGTCAGCTACAGTTTACCCGAGCCTGTCGGATGAAGCGACTGCATTCGTCGCTTGCGCATCGGACTTCTGCAAAATCCGTCTCTCTACAAGCAAGACGCCTACCTTGCATGTGGAATCAATCTGGTTCGCCAAACGGAGTAGGCCTGGATACCTACAACATCCGATCACCGCAGCTTATCAATTGGGGTATGACAGGAGCGCAAGGGCTTCGTTGGAAAGAAACTTGAACGGCTTTCTGTTTGTCGTGTCGGGTGACCAAATGCTTTTCACACACCTTGATACGGACGCAGGACGCAGTGATAACGCGTCAACATCGCATCATAGAGAAGAGGCGAAGGTTGTACCTCGCAAGCTGATCACGGGTGCAAAACCTACACATGCAGCATACTTGACATTGCCGCGAAAGATGCTTGTCGCAACAACTGAAGCCAAAAAGGCATCTGCTTCGTTTGAGAGCTATCGCACAATTCATTCGACGCTCAACCTGCTCAGCCTACATGACGAAAAGCCCTTGGACGAGGCGGAAGTGAAAGAAGAGATTGGCGCCGAACTGATCAACAGGTTAGTCGTAGCCCAGTACGCTCTTCATAACGCAGAACGAGTATACTCGATTGCGGATTGGGCTTACGAAGATGATCGGGGCAAGAAGTACAACTTAGTCATTGTGGGAACCGGCGTAGGGTCTGGTTCCGGCAAGGAGACCGGAAGAAGACTAATATTCAATCTTGGTCAGCGTGGATCGAGGCTTTCGCTGCAGAAAGAGTCGACATATCCTAACCCGGTCTACTGCGTTGCTCTGTTCGATCGCCGAGCCACGGTCAGTGTGGTCGGCAACCAGATGAACTTTGACGAGTTTGATGCGGCTGCTGGCAGGCAAGTCTTCTCTGAACCTCAAGCTTCCACGCTAACATAAGCAGGTGGTTCAATCGTGGCGTGAGGGAACTTCCCTCGCCGGGCATACACATCACTGTCTTGGGGACGAACGTATACGTGTCAACACTACAACATTCTCATCTGTGTTTCCAAGTCACTCGTGCATTTGAAGACTCAAGAGTCAACTTCGAGCAGATCTTTACGGACAGTCGGGAACGCTCCTGTACCCATCACCTCGTTCTTGGCAACAACGAACTTGGGAAGGATACCGCATTCAGGGAAGGGTCACTTGTATTATTCACAGACAAGAAGACTGCCACCGTGAACGGCCTGTACAGTTCTGGCGAGGTTGCGATGAAGAATGCCGCAACCTCTGTCTTTGAAGCATGCCTTCCGCGCACAGTAATCCGGCTTCAACGCGGGGACATTCGTCCTCCATGGCGCAGACCCTCGCGGTTCACGACCTCATCCGAGAGTACGGAAGGAGTCGTGATGGACGACGTTGTTGGCGCGTGCACAGACGGCACAATATACGCATTCTCAATACTCTCAGCCCCTGCCCGTCATCTCCTCCGCCTGCTGCAAAACCTTGTCGAGATCAGGCAGGCTCGCGACCCCTCGAATCAGTTCACGATCGTCCGACACCGAAGCGGCGACATCTTCGATGTACTCATGAACGGTACCGGTGGGGTACAGGGCAGCGCCATACGCGCTCGAGATGTAGACCCCAGGCTCAATGAACGAGGGCCAGCGGGAGCCAGGAATAGCCACGTCGATGGAGACATCCTGCTGAGGTTCTTCGAAGAGGATGGCGATGTTGTCAAGTTGTTCACAAGAGATGTAGAGCTAGATGTGCCTGCTCTATTTAAAGAGCTTGCGGCGGAGCTGTTTCCCCAGGGCAGTCATCATGTGCGAAACGGGTCCAAGGGAGCAGCTGATATTGTGGATGCTGTCAGGGAATGGCTGGACGAAGTGCTTATGCCCCTGCTATAATTTGGTAGAAGATGAAGGGATTGCAAAAATCTATAGCAAGGACTAACGTGTTTCACAAGCGAGCGCCGCACCTAACTGAGCGCTGCACTCTCGCTGCCAGAACGCCAGCACAACAACAACGCGTAATATCTTAACTATAATAAGCGCCTGCACTCTATACTAAAGCTAATATATAGCTTGCTATAACGTGGTTCACAAGCGAGCGGGCCACCCAAGCGAGCGGGCCACTTAACACCGGCAACACGCCTTTGCGACAACGCAACGTGATGTCTTAACAACGCTAACTGCAGAACACGTCTACTAAAAGTAATATATATCTTGCTATAACTAACATTACCTCTTAGCAAATTTAGAGCAAAAGACACGCTGTAGCAGTATATACTGTGCCTTAATTAACGCTGTAGGCCTAACGCGCCAGACGACGCTCTTAACGCGACTGCGAACTAAACTTAAAGCGCCTAACAAAGCTAGAAGAGGAGGCAATTGTTGAATGTATACTTAAGCAAGATCTACAAGGGATATCCCTATTAAAGCTTCTTATATAAGATATAGCTAATAGACTACTCTGCGCACACAACACAAAGCCTGTTAGCAAGAACTAGGTTAACAACTTTATAAAACGCACACCTAAGCTGCAAAAGCAATAGACCTGCCAGTACAATCGCCAGCGAGCTGCCTGCAAGGACCTAGCAGTTATCTAGCCCTAGTTTACGCTTGTTTAGTTGATAAAGGCAAAGTACGGTATTATAGACAAGGACATGTATAACTTTAATAAGTCTAGCTTCCTAATAGGCAAGATCTCGTCGCAGCTAGTAGTAACAGGCTTAGAGAAGCCTAGGAAGTAGAAGAAACTCTAGCCTAGCAATCACAAGTAGGTTACCCTAGTACAAGGCGTCAGGTCAATAGGGAAGGTTATCCTACTGTTCCTTATCCTCACAGGCAAGGTTCTTATCTCTAACTAGTTTACTAGAGACCTCCTACAGGACTAGGTTATTAATGTTAGTCCTACTAGCTAGACTAATAATAATCTAGCGCTTGCCTAGCTTGAACACTTTAACACGCATGCGAAGCCTGTTAGGGCATACTAGTTGCTTATTATTGACAGCTATGAGAGCTATTGCTTAGTAGATTTCTAGAATTACTGCAAAGAGAAGAAGATAATCACTCTCTGTATACCAGCACACTCATCACACTTGTTGCAGCTACTTAACGTCGCCTACTTCTTGCCGCTAAAGCGCACATATAGCAACAAGATCTCAGCCTTAGCACACAGTCACATCTACCATATTAACAAGGAAACCTTCCTACTAGCCTTTAAAGCAGCTTTTAAGAAGGCGTTTACAGCAGAGAACGTTCACACAGGCTTTAGAGGTGCTAGGCTAGTCCTACACAACCTAGAGGTTGTGTTATTAAAGCTTAATATGCGTCTGCGCACGCTAACACCACTAAAACCTAGCAACGTCACCTAGGAGCCAAAGACACCACGCAACGCTTACAAAGTAGAGGAGCAGTCAACTCTAATTTAAAAGCGCATTCAAAACTATCAAGGGTCCCTAGCAAGTTTGTTAGATAAATAGGTTAAACAGTTAAGTAAGGGTGCTTAGCAGATAGCACATAATATAGTATTGCTACAGGAGGAAGTAGGCTACCTTTAAGATGCTGTAGAAGCGTCTACAAAGCGCAAGACCTATAAGTAACACTATATACGCGCAGAGGAGACCCTTATAATTAGCAAAGTAGCTAACTTAGTTGCTAAAAAGGAGGGTAGCAGTTGTAGTAAGGGCAAGACGCCTGCAAAGAGGGTGCGTGGAGGACGCTGCTACAGCCGTTGTAGGGAGATTAGACACAACTCCCGCACCTGCACAGTAGAAATAGAGGATATAGATAATAGTGCGGCTTCTGAATAATATTAAACTGCTAAATATACTATATAAAAGTGTTGTAGTATTGCGCGTTGTTGTTGCAACGGCGGGTTGCTGGTGTTAGGTGGCCGACTCGCTAGGGTGGCCGACTCGCTGGTGAAACACGTTATATATTTTGCAGCTTATATCATTAAGACATTACGTAAAGTTATTGTAACAGCGTGTTGCTAGTGTTAGGTGGCTAACTTGCTTAGGTGGCCGGCTCGCTTGTGAAACACGTTATAGTATTGTACTGTTATGTTAATAGTATTTGTAGGGCGCTTAGTAGGGTAGAGCGCTTGCTAGTAAAACACGTTATAGCTAATGTGTTATTAAATATAAGCACTAAGCTTAGTATTGCTAGATTCTATACTAAGTTGCTATTAGACCTGTAAGCATACTTTATAATTAGCCTAGACACTAGCAGATCTCCCTGCTAGCTTAACTTTACTACCTATTTAGCTCTAATTATATTATAACTTGTGAAGGTGTAAGACACAGTAGCTACACTCTTTTTTATACTGTAAATCTTGCTTACTGCACACTACTGTTTGTAATAAACTTACTATGTGTCTAGGTCTACTCTCTAGAACACAACCTCTTTTTATACTACGTAGACAATGTTGAAGTCGTACCTAGACGAAGTCCAATATTGTACTAGTTCGGGTTAGTTCTCGGGGATAGAGTACAGTTTCTAGATTAGTAGGGTTTCCGCGTCTAGACAAAGTCTAATATAGTAGAAGGGTTTAATAGCTAGCAGCAGGATTAACTGACTGTAGTATTGAGGACGAGATTCTAATAACAAACTTAATAAATAAAGTTAAACACAAACCCTAAGGGTTGTGTTCCTACACGCTATATACTAGAGAGTGTTCTATACAGGTTCTATTGTTCTATAGTAGTTCTAACTTAGTATATTATAGAACATTTAGAATTCCCTAGAACATTTACGTAACATGTTCTAATATAGCGTTCTGCTAAGGCTTTAGAACATGCAGGGTTCACGTTATTAGTTCTTAATGCTGACCTTCTTAAAGACCTTTAGTTGTCTTTCTAGGGTGTTAGCATTTCCTCTCTTTCCTTATCTTCTGCCGTGCCCTATCTCAGGTTCGTAACAGACAACTTGTAGATATATTTGTCCTCCCTAAATTTGTTCTGTGCAAAATAAACTCTAGCAGCAAACTAGATTAGCTGTGTACTATAGTAAACTTATGTGACGAGCTTGCGAGACTATACTCAGGTGATCGATAGATTGATCAGTGTCTTTTCTACGTAGTATCTAAGGTTCAGTTTATATACAAAGGG